>DF240797.1:40396-79736 GCA_000507305.1 Breviolum minutum Mf 1.05b.01
AATGATTCCGTCAACACAGGAAGAAAAAACACCAAAGGCTGATCCTTTCTTTTCGGTTCATTACCAATATTGAAGGCCGAAATACCTTTCAGTTTTTTTGCTGTCTGGGGAATTCCATTATACTTTGGGTTGTCCCTTTTCCTACAGTAGTAACTTAGTAGTTGGTAGTTGGTAGTTGAACCGAAAAGGCACATAGGTGACCGGGGACAACCCAACGTGTACTTTCATGGTGGAAAACAAAAAATCCCATCCCCGGAAATGAACCACTACCACTTCCTATAAAATCCATGTATGGTATATTTACCTACATTTAGATGGCCTACACACGGCTTATAAAGGGGTGTTACTACCCACTTACCAACTGGGATGATCTTCCAAGTAAAGTTTTTTAAAGTTTTCGTCTACTATCCCACCCCAATGCTCCAGTTTCCCTATATATTTGGAACCAAGCTCCCAGTTGCCACTTTATCAAATAACTAGTCCCCTGGTTCCATTTTTTGGGGGGAACTGGAAGATGAAGGCTAGTCTTCCAAAAAGCTTCTGATAACGTGGTTGATCAGTATTGTGTTGGGGTTATATGACATTTTCAGAGGTATGACTTGGATGTCTAGCGTGCATTGGCTCCTGTAAACAGCAGCTGGAAAACGTAGGGACATCCTTTATGCATACATTCGGTACATTTGGCAGGGGAATGGTCCCCCTTAGTTCAGGGAGGTCCTAGTTGGTGGAAGATGATAATTCACCCAGATATATGATACTGTTGATGGAAGAAATTCTGCACCGCCTGGCATGTATAAAACCTTGTAAATGATGGGATAAACTACCTACCGACTGGTGCAGGATTTCAGCCATCCACAGTATGATCTGATATGCATTTAGTATTCTTGTAAAGTTAGGATCCCAGAATCAAACACCCCATAGGCCTGAAATTTCAGGTTTCCAGATTTGGAACGAGTGAGGACATCGTTAAGTATAGCTTACATGTTTAGTATTTGTACTTGGTTTCTTTTGAACGTCGAAGCCGAAAACGAAAGAAAACACCACCATCGGGTCCTTATGGCCTGTGGCCATGCAAGATGCGCGTTGAGGGATCAACGAAGAGCCAAAGGTGTAGCTTGCCGAGAAACCGTTTGAACCTATCAAATTTGAGCGAGTTTGAAGCAGGTGAGCTACAATTATTGACGACTCTACAAGTATACATCCCATTATCCCTGGACATCCAATCATACTGTTGATGGAAGAAAGTGGCTGACCAGTTGAGGTTGGTAGTTTATCCCATTATTTACATGGTTTTAGCACCATCCCAGGTGGGTTTTTGCCGGATTTCTTTTCAACAGTATCTTCTGAGGTTTGGTGTTTGATCGGTATGTTTTGGGTCCAACTGATAGCTTCCCAATAAACTCCCTGATTTAAATGGAATCAACATGAATCAACCATTGTTTTATGTTTTTCTCAGGTTGGTACTGGTTGTTGGGATATTTCGGGACCTTTGTTGGGATATTTCGGGACCTTTGGGTTGCAGAATGATCATGCAATCAATGAGGAGGGATGATCAAGTTTTACAATATCTATAATATCGAACGGGGTGTGTTGTTTCATCTCCCCCATACGGCCCCCCATTCTGAGACACACACACCATTTTGTGCAAATGTTGGCATCCCATATCCAATCCGATTGTCTTCCAGTCGACATCCTGTTACACTACGGTAAAAGTGACATCCCGCAATGGAGAATCAACCATTTTGATGGTTTTTGCCATGAAAAGAGTCTTATATTTCCATGGCACTGTGAACGTTTTTGTTCGCTGGAAATGATCAATTGTTGGTTTGGGGCCTTTGGTGCTTTGGATTCCGAGTGAATCCCCGGATTTGTTTTCAAAGAAAAATGGGGATTCTTACAAAATACCCCAAACCACCAATCTACTCATCAGTTGATCTTAAGGCCAGACCTTTTTTTGACCCAGGCCTTAAACTTGGGATGTAAACTAACGGTCGGCCAGGTGGCCCAGAACTTTTCCCGATTTTTCTTAGGTTTGGATATATTGTGTATCCCATATCCATGGGACGATTGTATATTTACCTATACCAAAAACTCAACCAAATGTAGGTAACTATACCATATATGGATGGTATCGGTATGAATTTGCTTATTCTCAAGCCTTTGCTTATTATAGTTGAGTCCTATTTTGGCAAAAAGATTCAATTTGACCGAGCATGGCGGCGAATGCAAACCAAGAGGAATGAAATCCTTTGTCCAAAAGATGACGTTTTAGGTGAAGGTAAATTATCAATTGGACATTTGTGGGTTCTGGTTGTGAAATAAGTAACGTTGAACCTCGCTAAAAGGCCATATATATATATATTATATATACTTATACAGATACCCCGGCAGGCCAACCACCATTTTTTTAAATAGGTTGGTTTAGAAACCACCATTTTTTTTAAATAATGAGGGTTCATCATCCAAAAGATTCGCAGCATTCTTTCAATGGTGGCAACGACTCCCAGGGTATAAACATCGTATCTACATGGGAGTGATCGTAACTAGCTAGTAAAAGTTGGTTTATTTCACCTATCTACGGGACTTACATACAACCTACTTATATTATATGGGGACTATAATAATCCATTTTCAAAGTACCAGCAGGACATCCCAGTAGGTGGTGGTATTCCATTTTTTATTTTAAAGTTGAGCACTTCTTCAGGATAAGACCGAGAAAGATTTCATGCAGTCGGTCCTGTGACTCGGCGTTTTAAAAAAAACACTGGGGGGAGCCGGCAACACATTGGTCCCAGAGTGAGTCTGAAATGTTTCAATGATGGAATAGACCCTACGCCTCATTTAGTAAACTCCAGGGTGGTTGAAAAAAACAAGGGGGTACGTATATATTAGATACCCTGCACATCCCAATACCGATACCTCAGTATTTGGATATGTGCAGTGATTGTGTATTGTCAATCAAGGTTGCTTTGTCCCCTATACATGTTCGGAAACAAAGCCACAGATGGTACCCATGGATCTAAATATTGGTTTCCAGGGTTTGGCTTTCATTCAGGGCCAAATCTACAACCCTGTCAATGTGTTGTGTCAAAAAGTAAAGTCCAAACATATCCTATATATTTTCCAGCAACACGCAACAGTGCAACACAAAAAAGGAGATGCCAACACTACGGCTAAACTTGACAGATTTTGACATGTGAATCAGGGTGAAAAATCTGTGTTTGATGACCCGTTCATGGCAAAGTGGGATCAGGATATGAATGATAGATGTTGCTGATGTTCACAGTGTTGTTAGGAAAATGCACCGAGGTTTTGTTGACTTTCATCATTTGTAATTATCTATTTAAGCAATTAGTGGCTGAATGAAAGTGATGAGTATTGATTTTCGGACTGTTGTCAAACACTTCCGATATTTCTGGATAAAATAGTTTTACACTATAGACATTGTTGTAATGAACATTACATGTTGAAAAGATCAACTGCTCTTGATTGAAGATTGTATTTCCACTTGCAATAACCTGTTTATTTGTAAGTGTTTGCCATGTTTAAAATTTTGAGGTATATATAATCAATTACATCCTATGACTATTGTAGGTAGATAAAATGGTGAATTCGCTGTTACCATTGTGACCAATGATATCATCGCTAAGCGTAACAATCTCGTGCCGCTTCGGTGATCTCCATCAGTGGTGATGGTTTACTAAAATGGGTTAGTTCACTTCACCTCACCAATATCATCCCTTATATGTCTATGGCTATTTGAATATGATTAATGCATGAACATATACATGTCATGTACAAATGTAATTATATATACCCCAGATGCTCAATGTATAGTTCATTTACCTACATAACTACAAGGGGATACATGCGAAGGTAATATGCCAGTCCCATGGAGTATCTTTGTAGTATTTGGGTAAGTCCAACCACCATTTTTAATAGGTTGGTTTCAGAATTTCACCATTTTTTGAGAGATCATCCATTCCAGGAAGTCTCAGCTAGCATTTTGATACAGCTGGCCGTTCAAAGATGTCCAAAAGGATGTCCCAGGAAGTTAGTAAATGGTTAGTAAATGGGGTTATAACCTACTTATAAATGGAGTTTTTGGGGTAATAACCCATTTACTAACCATCTACTAACTTCCTGGGACATCCTAGCAGAGTATATTATACTAGTGATTTACGGCTTTCTCCCAGAATGGTGGAAGTGGAATAATCAATATATATATATATATTTATATAGATATATGATATATATATATATATACAAATGAAAGGAACCTAATACTGACAGGACCCATTTCCACTTAGAATCTTGGTGGGAGGAAGAGTAGCCCACACAGTTGTTCGTGATCACAGAGAGGTGGTTGTTGTTGGAAAATCACCCAATGTTGAAGTTTATGAAAATTCACCTAATGTTCAACAGGAAATGCAACTTCAAAACTCCTCCGATTCTCCATTGCCATTTTAGGTTTTCAGGGGAGGATGTTGTTGTTTGTTGCCCTAAGAATCCAGACCCCTCCCTAGAATAGGATTGATGGTCTCAATCCCATCCCCAGGTCACAGGATTATGGGGCAAATCCCTTGAAATTAAGACATATCTGGCTCCTTAGGGTTTGTGGTTGGTTGTTGGTTGTTGGTTCTTGTATTATCACAGCTCAGGAACTCCAGCTATCCAGATGGACGTCCCATCAGCGATGAAGAGATCGTGGGGTTTTTGATTGCTGCTTTCTTCGGCGGAGTCTCACCTAAAAAAGCAATTATATAGATGACATGTATATACCCTGGAAGTCAACCACCATTTATAATAAGGTGTTTCCTTTTGGATGATGATACCATAAGATATGATGGTTCGTAAACCTATAAAGCATGGTGGTTGGACTTTCAGCGTATGTAAATATACACATATATGTTCAATTGACTTAGTCAAGCTTTACTAGTTTAGTTGATGTTTTAGTAAATTTCAGGTGGGTTGAATATGTCCTTTACACACAGATGTATATGGGTGTTTCCTTAAATGGTGGTACCCCCATTTCACACCCCAAAATGATCATTTTTAGTGGGAAAACCCATGGTTGTTGGGGAAACCCATCATTTTCGGAAACCCCCATATGTTAGTTGACATGTGTTAATTTCAACATGGCATTGTACTTTTGGATCTGACAGTTTCCAAACATTCTCTTTGATATCATGGCACCTTAAAAGCTGTTTCTTGGATTTGTTCTACCATGGTAAATCACCATTTGGGGAATATTGTTGGTTATTTTTTCCAGCCCCCTCAATCAAGCACATCCATGAAAGTGTTTGTTGAATGAAATTGATGTATGCACACTCTGGAAAAAAATCAAAACCAGGTCCTATGAATGTTATTTATATAAGTTGCATTTCGAAAACTCCAACCACCTAAATCATAAGTTTCATTTCTATATAATAAGTTTCTATATATATATATTACTTCACTTTTATTATATAAGTTTCTATATAGTGAAACTTGAAAGTCAGTTCCATTGAAATAGTGACTGCAAGACTGACTATAATGGTATCCTTTAGCCTTTAGGATCATATCATTCACATGTTGCTTCGCCGCAACGAATTCCCCGTTTTGAGTCCCTAAAAAATCGAGTTCATTTCGTTGTTTCATGGGAGTTCATCGTGTAAACCGGCGGAACAAACCTGTGTTGACCACAAGGAATGCACAACAGTGCTATTACCACCTCTTGGTCAACGCAACTTGGAAGAATTTGGATGAATGCATGGCCAGTCTAAGATAGAGGAACTGACATCACGATCTGAGCAAAAAATAAAACAACCTTTTGTGTTACGACAGTCTTTCATACCCTGTATTTTTTGTTTGTTTAAGGTGATTTTTTACGGTCTCTACCATGGTAAATCACCATTAAACCAATACTTTGGGCAATATTTTTTGAGCAAATTCAAGGTAATTTCTTGCGTTTGGGAACTGGGGCCTAGCAGCTGAGCTATTATCAGGATCCCATCATGAACCAATCGGAATTTCATGGAATGTCACAATGGATCTTAACGTTCTTCACATGTCCAAACACAACACAAAGCTTGGACAATACACCTTGTTCAGCCTTGGGGGTGAAAACTCCTGGAATGGCACTGCCCTCTCCCAACCCTTCAGCCTTTCATAACCCAAACTTTTTCACTTTAAAATGGGGCAATATACTTGGATAACACACCCACACACACAGAGTTGACATCCAGTGACGTTTGATCAGCTGTTGATATCCGAATATGGTTGAAGTCTGTATATCCAGAAGGTCTGGACAAGTGAGCAAAGGGGAATGAGATTCTGCATATTCGAAAGATATCCCGGACCAGTTGAGGTTGCTACAGTGGATGGAACAAATCCTGCATCATTTGGGATGTATAAACCCTGTAAATAATGGGATATGTTCCATATCAACTGGTGCAGGATTTCTTCCATTGATGGCATACCACACTATTTACAGGATTTATGCATTTTGTCAGTTGGATTCACATCGGATTTTTTTACTTCAAGAGCTTAGAATCTGAACAAAGTATAGTGACCTCAACCCAAAATGGTGGTTTAGTAAGGAAATGCCATCCCAAAGTAGCCAAAACATACAGGTTTAGGAATTATGGAAGATTTGCCCAGATGAAAAATATATATATGAATTACTTTTAACAAAAACTCCAATGAACATGTCTTTTGAATCCCCATGACCTAAGATTCCTATCACCCCTGGGGTGATCTAGTAGGATTGATGGTCGAAAAATCCCATCCCAATCGGTCATAGGATTATAGGTGAAATCCGGGAATCTTAGGAGGCACTTGGAGGATGGGCTCCCATGACTTGTAAGTGGTTAATGACTCACCATGATTCGATCAATAAGTCACCAAATGGCCGAAATGGTTTCTAAAAGGGAGTTACTAACCACTTACTAAATGGGATGGTCCTCCAAGTACCTGGCACATGAAACATCTCTCATTTGAGTTTCCATTACGGATCCATGGGACGATTGCATCTTTACCTACAACAATGGTTGATTTTCTATTAGGTAAGTTAGTAGGTACTAAGTAAATATACTTAATGGCCCTCCCAACTACCACACATCGAAACTACCACCAGAAATAAGGGAGTATTAAGGGGGTTATTAGCCGCCACTATTGTCCATTAATAAGGCTTGATTGAGCCTGTGTTGTGGGGATAGTTTTGATGGGAAGGCCATGAGAAAAAACACCGTCCTCCGATACTTGGAGGATCATCCCATTTAGTAAATGGTTAGTAACCCCTATTTATAAGCCATTTAGGCCATTTGGAAGGGGAATAACCCAATTTAGTGGACTTACTAACCATGGTTATTAACCACTTACTAAATAGGATGATCCTACAAGTAGGGTGATCCCATCATGGGGCCCCATGATTTCCAGGTTGGAACTGTTTTCGCGTCCTGACTTGACTCAAGAGCTCCTAGAAGAACAACGGGAGGCCGATGTGGAGGGAGACTCCCTGAAAACTAACATGGGTAAATGGAATCACCTATAATTTGTTTTATAATGTTGTATGTAGGAAATTGAAATCTTCAAATGGGTTTGTTTTTTTTCCATTGTCATGTTAGTTTGGGGAAATAGCTCCTGAGAATCCAAAGCTTTTGTTTGTTTGGTTAATGTGATTTTTTACGGATTCTACTATGGTAAATCACCATGAACAACCACCAGTTGGGGAATATGTTTGTTTTTTTCCAAGCACCTTCACGCAAATCTAAGAAACTAAGTTGCTTCATAGCATTGATGGTCGAAAAATGCCATCCCGGATGGTCATAGGAAACAAAACTCCTTAGGAGATACCTGGACGGGATCCTTGGGGTGAAGCCCTTGAATTTAGATTGGACAAAAACCTCCATGAAGAACAACAACCAGAGCTGAAAGTTCCCCACTTGTGAGTGACCCCCCTCCCAAAAAAATAGGAGGATGGAAGATGTTTTTTTGAATTTTAGGAGTGGTATTAATGGAAGCCTAATTATTGGTAGATGAATGGTGTTGGTTGAGGATTTGCGGATTTTCCCTAATTTTGAAGCACACCCTGTTGCATCTTAAAATCAGCAAATAACATGTGAACCTGTTGGAGTTCCAAAGTGATATAGCATGTACCCAAGCGGTGATATCAAGAGATCGATTTGAAGCTAAGCTAAGGAAAAAACATGGTTTTCCAAGTCTCCATTCTCAGATGAACCAGATTGTGTCAAATTCTCAGATGAACCTTTATACACTCTCCATTCTCAGATGAACTCAGTTATTTAGTTAAACTTCTATAGAGTGTATAAGTGTTACAGAAAGGGAAGGCAAGGAACCTCCAAATTTGATGAAAGAGATGAAGGATGCAGCCGGTCCAAAGTCCTTGGAAACGAAGAGGTTGTTTGTTGCCCTAAGAATCCGGGACCCCTCCCGGATCGAATAGGATTGAGGATTCCAATCCCATCCTTTGAAAAGGAATGTAGGGGTAGTAATCCCTTTCTCAGGACATACCTGGATTCTTAGGGGAGATCCAAGTAGGGTCAAGAGTCAAGCCGCTGTCCGTGTCCTATCTTGGGAGTACAGGAAAGGTTTGTCGATGGTTACACCCTCGAAAACTAGCATGGATACCCAAAATAGCCATATTTGAAAGGATATATATATATACATACATTTTTTTAAACCATCATTTTTGGTATTTATGGTAGATTTCAGGGGGGATAGAGTTAGAGAGCAAGGCAGCCATGCATGGATGTGCTTACAGCTTTATCAGATTTCATTCTGTATACTGCTGAATACTGCACTGACTCTATTGTCCAATGACTATGGTAGGGATTGTCAAATTGCCACTTTTAGGAGCCCCGTTCTGAACCAACTACCCTAGTTGCATGGTTGTTTTTCCAAACCTCCCACTACACTATCATAGCTGGGGATAACAACAAACCATGTCAGTACAGTAGGATATAAACAGTGATAATCATCGATATACCCTCCAAGTACACAAACATAGCAATGGAAACTCGCCATTTAAATGTCAGATACATCCGATATCCCATAGGATCCATGGGACGAACGGTATATTTGCCTACATGTGGTCTAAACTTATGGCAAATTATTAAAAAAAGCAGGTAAATATACCGTCGTCCCATGGATCCGTAATGGGATCTATGTTTTTTGTTCTGTTCGTTTTCATTGCAAAAAAAACGCCTACCATTTGACCACCGGAGGTGCCCCTAAAAATCATCGGTTTCATCGTGGCAGGCATTGGGTTCTGACGATGCAGCCTTTACGTTTGCAGCCTATGAGAAGATGAAAAAGTGCCTTGGTTGAGAAGTTATCTCCCCCGTATCTTGGAGGATCATCCCAGTTAGTAAGTTGGTTATGTAGGGATTATTTCAGATGATATAGTGTATATATGTATATATATTCAATATAGTTAAGCCATTATCAGCATCCCATTTGAACTAATCTGGATTTTCATGGTTCATATCATGTCAGGGTTTTATTACCATTGCTCAATTGACCCATAATCAACCAACGGGGTCGCGATATGGAACCCATTTTGAGGCGGATGAAATCTGATGCAAATGTTTCTGGTACTTTTGAGGTACAGGTATTTCCCGAAAATAATGTTGCTTTCTTGAGGTTGGTAATGACTCATGACGTGACACTTGTTTATGAAAAGTTATCTCCCCTAAAGACCCAGGGTGTGACTGGATATTTAAGGATATAAATATATACATATATACACCTGAAACCCAAATGACCCTTGTTTTGATTGGAAACGACCTTGTTTTGGAGGGTTCAACCCCCAAAATAGAGGACATCTCCAGGTTCCAGGTATATATAAATGTATGTATATGTAGCTACATATGTGCCTGAGCCTGAGCCCTGAGTCTGATGAGCGGTAGTCTCTTTACGCAGTTGTTAGACTCATTGGTTCCCGAAAGCTCTAGCTTGGTCTGATTGTTTGCTGCTGATGTTGAGAAGTCAAATTTGTGGTTCTTGCATTACTTGGAGATGACTCTTTAGCTAGCCTAAACCCAGTCCTTTCAGCTTGGAAACCTGCCTTTCTGACTTTTCGAGGCACAACCTCTTGCTGAATCGATCAAAAACAGCCTTGAAAGGTGCGATGCATCCATTGAAGTTCTCGCAAGTATTCACGACGCTGGGTTTTTCCCCGCTACATGATCAGAACTGTGCTGCATCTTATCCATGGGTTCATGAATCCCGGGTCGGCGTGGCCCGATTGGGTGACTTCTCAGGCGTCTCACGTGAGAGGTTTGTAGTGATCGCAACGATCGGGAAACCTGAGCCTCCGGGGCCAAATCTTCCAAAATTGACATTGGACAAACCTCACCCCGTTCAAAACCACCGCTTTTTTTCGGGGACCAGGCTATAGCGCCGTTGATTCTTTGGTGAAAGGATACCTTCAAGCAGCGTCCGTTGCTTGGACGGTGGACCCTGATGATGACGAATGTCACGGATCTTGGACCTCCATCCGGCTATGCAAGAAGCATTGGCTGAGCTTCCCATTGGCTGGTGTGACCGACCCTATGACCGACTTCTTGTCTATGTGGATGGCTCTTCCATGGGACAGGAGGTGTTTGGATGTCTAGGGTAAGCTTCAGAAATCCTCTCAAGACTGATTCCTTGTTTTCAAAAGACATAATGGGAGCAGTTTTAATGACCTCACCATGGTACAGATTGACTTGAAAATTCTACGAAGACCTAAGAAATAACATTCAAATCCTATGCAAGTTGTCCAGATACGACATATACCGCATATACCCATACAATCAATGTATGGTATGGTACTGTAATTATATTTACCTACATGTACCAATACTTACCATAGAAGTCAACCATTCATGTATAGGTAAATATATGTAAATCCCATGGATCCTGTGGGATATATGCGATTATGGACCTTTTTCCCCTGCCTGTTTGTTGAGTATCGGAGTCCTTTCCGAACTTGATTGGCAGCTAAGGTTGCGTGCGGCCGTCAGTGAAGTGCTGCGCATGCATCTTGGGTGGAAATGATGGGACCCGACAGGCTTCTTGGGTGCCGGGATGAACCAGATCAACAAAAACAAACACATGTTTACTAGGTGGCGTGGTTTCCAATATTGTTTTTATGTTCACCCCTATTTGGGGAAGATGAACCCATTTTGATGAGCATTTTTTTCAATTGGGTTGAAACCACCAACCAGAAACACATTTACCATAGTTTTGTGAAGTGAAAAAATAAGGGAACCACTGAGGGTGAAATATTTGTTCAACATGATGTTTTGTTTCGTCACATTCTTCTCATCGACCGCAAACAAAATCATGTCTGATGGGAAGCGACCTCAAAAACAACACCTGAAATTCAAATTGGTGATTTTTGTTTTTCTTCAAACCTGAATGGAATGAAGTTTCATAGGCTCAAGACAAATTAAGAAGCAGCCGGGACAGGTTTGCCATGATATTATTTATCAATGATGATGATGATGATGATGATGATGATGCTGCTGCTGCTGCTCGCTCAAGTGCTGCGACACCAAACACCGCAATCAATAAACATGTTTCCAATGTGTATTTCAAATGTGACACAATTCCAGCCCCTAACAATGATTTTGTTGGTGTCCTATCTCTTTAACCGAGTTCTCTCTGCTATACTTTTGCCAAAGGGGGTTTCCAGGTTTACTGGGTTTTCCCCAAAGCTCCAACCTGAAGCCCATCACAGGCCCCCCCAAAAAAACAACTGCAAGGATGACTAAAAACCCAGGAAATCTAACATAGGTACCAAACATTATGGTTTTGGAAGATGTAACTCCCTTTCAAGAATAGCTATTTTTGGTATCTTTGTTAAATTTCGAAAATGTAAGCATCCTGTAATCTCATTATGGATCCATGGGACGAATGGTATATTTACCCACGTCAATGGTTGATTTTGATGGGAAATTAGTAGGTAAATATGCCAGTCCCATGGATGCTATACCATACGGACCTTGCGTGACTGAACATCTTTACAAGATGGGCCCCAAACACCCGTTATAAGTAGAGTAAAATAACTCCACTTATGGGTGTTGAAAAACAGTCTACCTCAAGAAGACCGTGATGCACCGAGCCGCCTATCGAGATGATAAGGGTGAGATAGTGGTGTTCAATCGCCCGAAAACTCCCAGTTGGGATAGTTTCAGGTCCTCAGAAGATGCTGGGTGCCTGAGGAAACTTTGGACTTTGTCCCACCAGGTGTCCAAGAAGGAAGTGAAGGCGCTTGCAGCTGGAGCAGACGAAGACCAGAAGAAAAAGATTACCATGGCCACGGCACAAGAGCTTGAAGAAGAAGCAGTCCGAGCCGGTGGCATACCTTCACCACGGTCAGACGGAGAAAGACCAGGTTGCAACTCCATTTACAACTAGTAGCTGCCCACCTTGAAATCTTTTCAGGTAATTAAGCATGAACTGTCATCCAAGGGTCATTGACTCCCAAAAACGGATGGAAATGATGGACCCCTTACCTTTTAGCTCCCCCCGTTTTTTGTTTTGTTGCCCAAAAACATACAATGTTGTACGATCTGATGTTTGGAGGGGGTTTGGACATTTGAGATGTTGAATCATTGAAGAGATCTTTGCTAACAAGAGCATTTTGACCAACGGCAGCAGAAAAGAATACGTGTCACAACCACCCCCAGCCTTTTTTTTCTCCCCGATCCTTGGTGAAAATGCATCAATTGGACGAAGACACCACCCACAGAAATCAAAACATATAGATACCAACACTTGCCATGTTTAATCTGGGAGTTTACATACCATTTTCCAAATTATCCATCATTTTGCGGCCCAAAATGGCCCTCCAGCCGTTAGTTTTTGGCCACGGGTTTCGGCCGAGGCATGCACCACTCTTTTTGTTGATGCGAACGGTGGAGCAAGATGTGGAGTTCAAGGCCTTTGGGATGTTTCGACAACAGCGGGACGTTTTTGTGTTTTTTCAATTTTTTTTGGGGAACAAAATTTGTGGGATGTGTATAAAAAGATTGGTGAAACAACGTGGTAAATAGTGCGACAAACGATACCTATCGTTTGGTTGGCCACATATATCTTCCATCAACACTGTATTTAATAACTTCAGTCATGTTGGTGCTAACAGCACCATTTCCAGACTTGAAACATCCACATCAAAAGAAACATTGGACAGAAGTATATACCCTAGTCTTGCAAAATCCTCCAATTACCTTCTGAGGAGGAGTTTGGACCCCATAGTGTTTGGGGGTCCAACCACGGATCCTCACAATGTGTTTGCAAGACTAGGGATAGATAGATTTTCTTGTGGATACACCCCCCCAAAAACTAACATGACAATGGAACATCCACTAGAGGTTATTGTTATAGGGGACTAGGTGGCGGTTGCAAATATGTTTGATTTTCGCCCTGAGCGAAATGATCCAATTTGGCTAATATTTTTCAAAGGGGGTTTTGTTCGAAACCACCAACTAGGGGATTATTTATGTATAATAGAGGGTAAATAATTGTAATTATGATCCCCAACAAAAACCATTCTAGTTGACTAGGGCATGCCCAACACTGTTAGGTAGGTGGGTTTTGTCAAAAGCCGCATCTCCCCAGGGCTACACCATCCGTCGTGGAAGTGTAGTGGCCACTTCACCCAACGTCAGTCATATGTTGGATGTCGCTTGGATGATGATCCAAAAACATACCAACAAAATTATAGGAAAACCCATGCAACTAACCCTTCCCCCTTTCCATACTCATGACGCATCCATTAGACTGGTAGATTTACTTACCTGCTAATTTACCATACAAATCCACCATCCATGTAGGTAAATTCACCATAAATGGATGGTATGGGATATTACCCCCCTTAATTGAAGGTAAGACCTTGCCTTACAATAGGAACATTGATTAAAACCGGTTATTCACCACGAGTCTCGGTCAAGAAGGTCTTACTAAAGCCCTATTTGAGGTACCGTGTTTTTGGTGAGCTGTGGGAGGAAAACGGTCATGAAAAAATCATGAAAAGGCACAAAGAGGGCAAGTAACAACATACAAGGTGGGCCACCAGCTATAAGTTATAAGTGGAGGGCCTCTATAAATGGCCTTATAAATGATGAACTGTTTTTTTTTCCCTCTCTAAGTGGAGTTATTTCACCCTACGGGAATCACGGGTGACTGTGGGGCCCACCAACCATAGCAAGAATCCACAGGGTTTGCGTCGGTTGCGTCTTTTTTTTGATTGCAGGTTTTAGTACCCTACTCCCGGCTCCCAAATTCATGGCAAATTTCTCTACATTTTGCCTTAACCCTTAATAGACATCCAGTCATATGATGCCTTACCTCCTCAGGTTTGTTTTTTTTAAGGTATGACAAAGAAACCTCAGGAACTCGGTGTTTTTATTTGGATGAACCTCGGGCGAACCTAAGGATTGCTACCCCAAGGCAAAGACCTTTGATCCGAAGCGATTCATCAATGGCATCGAGGACACTTGACGGGTGGTGACTGTGGAGATTCCCCTGAAGGGATCAGATCCGGACCAAAGAATCAGCCGGGACCCGGACCAATGGGAGGGGTGAATGAACCTGAATTACTACGCAGAATGATGTTTTTGGATCCTCCAAATAGCGAGGCTATTGAGGTTCCATGATTCTTAGGGTGCTTGATTTTATACCTTTTCCATTTTTGCATAAATACAACCAGCCTGAAGACGTTGGGTTGATGAAATTACAAGTGTTTTTTTGTTAAAGTCGGATGATTTAGTCATGTATGGTTATAGAAAGTGGGCCCCTACCAGTTATAAGTGGAGCTATAACATAGCTATAACCCCCATAAGTCGATCATAAGTAGGGTTCTAATCCCAGTTACCCTTTGAAAAGGCCATTTATAGGGGCCCACCTTACAACTATAATCATGCCAATCTCAACTCCTTTAAGTATAGGTTTACACCCTTGTTTCTTTTTTTTGGGCTAGAACCTCCATTACGGGCATGGAAGAGATGTGAAATGAACATTTTTTGGGGGGGGAGTTCCTTTTGTGTGATTTTTTAACGGATTCTGCCATAGTAAATCACCATTTCCAACCACCGAACAAGCAAATCTAAGGTTCTATGATACATGTTGAGGGGGTTTCCAACGCCACTTTTGTTTCTTGAATCAAACCGTTAAAGTGTAGAGTCCCAAAGCTCTAATCAATGGTTGTTTTTGGTTCCCGTAAAAGGTGGGCTTGGCGGCAAAAAAAAACAATGGCAGGAAAAAATACCGCTTGTATACCACTTATAGTCCTTGCCCTCTGGAAATTTATATGCTACCGATCCCAACTTTTTATGGGAACCAGAAACAACCATTGATCTAAGTACTGGTTTGGAACTAAAGCTAAACCATTTGATGACAAACCTATTTGTTTCCGGCCACGGGACTGATGTTCTTCTCACCTGTTCATCCAAGTAGTCTTAAAACAATTGCTTCGAGAAAACAAATTGAGGGGCTCTTAACTTCGCAAATCTTGGGAATGTTCCTTTCTGCCCACAGAGCCCATTTGAATTTGTTGGAGTTTTTTTTTTTAGCATATAATTCGCGAAAAGTGCTCAACCTTTAACCGGGGGACCCCAAGTTTTGCCTAGGTGTTTTTTCCATGAGTCTCCGAGTCTCCCTAAGAATTCTCAACTCTTGATCTTTAAGTCAGGCCGCCCAAAGTGTTTCATGATACTGTTGGTGGTTCACATGGTGAGCACCAGTTGAGAGGTGTGAATATCCTAATACACCCCTGAAGATTAACATGGAAGGAAAAACATCTTCCAAACCTCCATTTTTTGGGTTCGATGTTGATTTTTTGGGTGTATCATAAAACCGCAGAATTCTAGAATGCACGGTTTTGCATTGTTTTGCATGTTATGTACAGATGTAAAATGCATACATACAAAGTGGATCACTACTAGTTATTCATGGAGTTAACGCTTATAAATTTCCTTTCAAATAGGTATATAACTGTTTTTTCCTCCCCTTGATAAATGGAGTTATAATCCTACTTATACCCACTTTGTATATATATATATATATTATAGGGATCCAATCACCTCCTGAGAATGGTAATGGAACCCAAAGACTATGCGGAGGTGATTGAACATCCCTTGCTCATTATCTGAGAATATGACTGGATGCCTAGGATATATATATATATACACAAAAAATATATGTAAATATATATGTATATATTTATTTTTACCTCTATATATATATATATATAAATACAGTAGACAGACTTGTAAACCGCCGGATTTCTTCCCCAAACTGTCTGACCTTGGCAGGATGAATTCAACTTCATCTCTTTTGGTGGTGGACGAAGGGTCTGCAAGGGACAAGAGTTTGGATATTTACAAGTGCAATGTGTGCCTTGGCAAAAGTTGTTGTTTTTTGTTGGCCAGTTCTGTTGGATGTTTTTTTCGTTCAGGGCTTCCCTGGGAATGCTTGCTGGCACATATATATATATACATATATATGTCTATATTTATATTTATATATATTTTAATCTATATATATATATGCATATTGTTGAGGGGCAACGAAATGGAAGACCACACCTCAAGCCTGCAAAGATGTGATCATCCTGGTGGTTACTGGCAGGGGTGGACATAATATCTCAACATTTACAGTACGTACCATGAAGAGTCCGAGCAGTGGACATAGTGAAGAGTCCGAGCAGTGGACATAGTCAACCTTAGTTATCTATACTTCAGAACTTCATATTTATTAAGAAGGCAAGAGGTTCTGCAAACCTTCTAGTTGTCGAAGCAGGGTCAGCGGAGAAGAGATTATTTTTGTTTTATTTGACTAGTTGTTTAATGATTATAACTTAAACCGACAAGATGATAACAAGGGATTTAATGGAATGCAACAATTGTCTTGGTGAAAATCTCTCCCTATACCAGGTTCTTCCCAGTGACGATTTTGGGTGTTTTAAGTGACCCTTTCACGGGTTAAGTGACCTCCATTTGGGTGATCAAAAGGTCACTTGGAAGAAGCTGGTAAAAGGAAACATCACATCTTCCAACACAATTAGTATGTGAAGCTGACACCTGAACATCATACTCATCGAGAATCCAAGGCTTTGTCGCACATGTTACTGGGTCTGCAGGGAGTTTGTGTGTTTGAGTCTAAATATGGGATGGCACAGGATAAGGGTTCCCCAAGAATCTACCTTGGTATGGTATTTTTTGGGCGGATTTTGTTCCTTTTTTGAGTGCATGTCGTTTGGGTTGGTAGCTCCCTAGTGACCTCCGAACGTTGGACCCCACGAGGTGAAAAAATTCGCCGAAACTATCCGGATCGACCAAGTTTGGAGGGGAAACGCCAAAGGGGGAGCTGTTCAACTTCAGTTGTTTTCTAGGTGGTGGTTTCAAATATCTTTTATTTTCACCCCTATTTGGGGAAGATTCCCAATTTGACTAATATTTTTCAAAGGGGTTGAAATCACCTGTTAACACCTCCAAGAGAAAACACATGTACAGGTTGGTTTCATGGAAAGCCACTTTCAAACCAAGCCCGTGGACAGGGCAGGAGTATAAGGAAAAAGTAGTGGTGGGAGCGACGGGACCGGGTGGACTTGGGGAGCTCTAGGTTATGAGCCCAAACCCTTTCCACTAGCCATGGATTTGACGATGTTGAGGAGGAGATTCAATCTTCAGGGCCCGGATAGTTCTGGGGGAGTCACCACCTCAAGGATAGCTGTTGAAGAAGGGACAGCTGTTTTGGGAACACCAGCAATCGAAGATGGTAGAGTGGTAGAGGATCGACTGATTCTACCCCAAATTGATGATGGAGTAGACCCAAACCAACCACCAGAGGAAGTTAGGGACGTGATGACACGTGATAGCCCTGAAAAGAGTCTGGTTCCAGTTGGGGTTGTTGAGAAGGAATCTCAACTTAGGACACCCGAGCAGTTTTCCATGGCCACCCCAGATCCATCCCAGGGAGGTAAGGAACGGGGAGACTTGGGAGGGCTTGGCATAGAGAGAGGGGGTGGGATGTGGTCAGGAGGGCCACAAGGAGACCCAGCTTCACTAGGGCCAGTCTTAGACCCACAGTCTGTAAGAGCTCTGGAGGACCTGCAGAGAGGATCACCCCTGATCTACACCAACCGAAGCCAGGGTCAGATCCTAGAGAGAATGAGACCTGACTTCTTGAGAGCAGAGGAGGTTAGAAGGCAGGATGAGACAGTGATGAAGATGGAAGAGCTAGAGAGAGAGAATCTAGCATTGAGAAGAATGATGGGAGACTTCAGACAGATGGCAAATGAACATCAAGAGATGAAGAAGATCATGATAGACATGATGAGGAATGAAAAGAATGGAGGAGAGACCGAGAAGGAAGAGCGTCAGAAGATCCCGACGAGGAATGAGGAGATGCCTAACCAGCTCAATCAAGACACCCAGTGAGAAGGATGTCTACCGTACCCCGGAAAACCGACCAGCCAGAGAGGATCCGAATGAGCCAGCCAAGACGACTGAACCTCAAGCAGGCACGAGGATCCCAGAAGGAGGAACCGTCCAAGTGATGCTTGCATTGATGCAAGGCATGCAGGACATCCAGAGGAAGTTGGTAGAGAAAGAAGGAAGGACTGAGGAGCCTGGCATCCATGGAGGAATAGAGTTCGTGAGAGGACAACACGAACTTCCAAAGCTCCCAGAATGGAGTGCCAGTTCAGCCCCTATCGACCTGAATGATTGGTTGCATTGAACCAATCATGGCTGATTTGACTGCCAGTAGCCAAGAGTGGTGGGAGACTCTGCTTTCTGAGGCAAGGAAGTGGTATGACAGCCACATGAAGAGAACTCCATTGGAGAGGCTGACGCACCATCCAACGCCCAGTGAAGAGCTGACACTGAAGAAGTGGAGCAGGCTGGAAAGACGAGCGGCTACAATGTTGCTCATGGGAATCCCGGAATCACAGCGGGAAGAGCTGATATCTACGAAGCAGGTGACGGCGATGGGCATCATTTGCCGGTTGTTCACCATATACCAACCAGGCGGACTAGCGGAGAAGGAGGTGATCCTGAAGGCGTTGGAAGTTCCGCAGGAGGCCAACAACTTAACAGAAGCAGTGGGCTACATCCGGAAATGGATGAGATGGAGGTCACGTGCAAAGGAGTTGGGGGTGAGTGAGCCGGACGCTTCAATCCTACTACGTGGTTTGGGAAGAATAATCCGGAAGCCTCTTGAAGCCCATCGAGAGCTGAACTTCAGGATCAACCTGACGAGGAGCATGCTTCAGGTAGATTCCACTCCGGATGCCCACAACGTCCACCAGTTTGCAACCCACTTGTTGGCAGAGATGGAGTTGATTGCCCATGCAGAAGGAGGAAGAAAGATCCAGCCGAAGGAAGTACTCAAGCCTAATGAAGTGAGGATGAAGAGGTTTGAGAAAGAAGGAGAAGAGAAGACGTGGAAGAAGGACCAGAGAGAACAGCCATGTCGGTTCTTCAACACCGATGCTGGGTGCAGGAAAGGAAAGGAGTGCAAATGGCTTCATCAAGTGGAAGAAGGCAAGAGGAGATGTTGGACATGTGGGGCTGCTGTAGATCACTTCTCACAAGCGTGTCCTAGAGCCAAGGAGAGAGGAGCTGACAACAAGAAGGGAGGAGGAAAAGGAGAAGCTAAAGGAGTGCAGAGGATGGAAGCTGAAAGCCCACCAAAGACTGGGGGAGGTGAGATACCCCAGAAGGATGGTGAGGTTGGTAGCCAAAGTGAGGAGTCCGGTGAAGTGATGAAAGGCTTGTTGGAAGAGGCCAATCGCATGCTGAAGAACATCAGTGACAACAAGAGTGAGAAAGGCGAGGAGGGAGATGATCGAGAAGGGAAGTTGAGGAGGTTGCAGAGACAGCTGGATGACCTCAAAGCCCTTCGAGTCTTCAGGATTGCCAGCATTGGAGAATCAGGAGGACATGACACATGCGCTTCGAGGAAGAAAGCCCGGAGAAAGACTCAGCCAGTTGCCGGAAGTTCGAGTACATCTGGCATGTGGCAGGGAAACACTTCTTCGAATGACTGCTGGAGGAACTATGGTGGCTGCATCTGAGAACGTGGAGCCGATAGTCCCTTTGGGAAGATTGGTGAGGAAGATTGGATGTAAGGTGGGCTGGAATGATGATGGGTTGGTGTTGGTTCACCCTCGACGTGGTAAGCTCAAGGGAAGTGAAGATCCCAAAGACAGAGGTGATGGAGGCGAAGTGGATAGAAGACTTGGTCGAGGCTCACCCTGTTCTGAGGACTTTGCCATCGGAAGTGAAGACGGCTTTGAAGGTGAATCCGGCGATTGACCTTCGTGGACTGCCCCAGATCAACAGGAGGAGGAGAAAGAGGATAATGCGTGAAGGAGCATTGATCCACCTGTATGCTGGGGAGAACGAGGGTTACACGTTGTCGAGAGCGATGAAGGAGATTGGGGCTGACAGGTCGACGTTGGTTGAGATAGACCTTTGTCGAGGAGAAGGCCACGACATGATGATGGATCAACCCTATGCTTCGTTGCTGAGGCTTACCCTCGACGGAAAGTTGAGGAGCGTAGTTGGAGGGCCTAATTGCTGAACGAGGTCGGTTCTTAGGCATTACCCCTTGGAGGATGTAGAAGGAGGAGGCCCGAGACCATTGAGGACTTGGGGGAAAGGAGAATTTGGAAAGGAGAATTTGACCAAGGCAGAGTCTCACATGGTGTGGGAGGACGACGTGCTGCTTTGGCGAATGGTGATGCTCTACATCATTGCCGAGGAAGTCAACAAGCTGGAGGAGGAGAAAAAGAAGATTGGATTCGGCATTGAACAGGAAGACTTCTCAGTGGGGGAGCATGCATGAAGAGGATGTATGGGCTAGAGGAGATCACCTTCAACCAGGGTGATTTCGGAGGAGAAGCTATCAAACCCACGACTTGGGGAGGAAACCTTTCCATTGAGGTTCCAAAGAAGAAGAATGAGGCAGCGAAGAGCAGGAGTGAGAACAGGATCAAGGACTCTAAGTCCCTTGCAAGATGGGCTCCAGGACTCATGAGGGAGGTGGCGAGGTCACTTCAACAACAGATCCTGGGGGAGAGGATTAGAATCACCAAGCTGTCCTGGAGGGAACACATCCAGCATGGCCACATTCCATTCAGAAAAGATTGCAGGATCTGCCAGGAGGCCAGTGCTAAGGCTGCACCGCATCGAAGGGTGGTGGGGGTTGGCATTGGGAAGGCACGGGCAGGTGTACTGTCAGTAGACACCTCAGGACCCCTGGTCAAAGGGAAGGACGTGGACGGAGGAGTGGCACGATTCATGCTGGTTGGGGCTTTCACATGGATAGTTCCAAAGGATTCGAAGTTAGAAGAAGGGATACCGGAAGAGGTGAGGGAAAAGACAGAAGACATTGACCTGGTGGAGGATTCCCAGGAATATGTCCTAGAAGACCCCGCTGAGCAGGAAGAGAAGGACGATGAAGAAGCCAGACAAGGGAAGAGAAAGAGAGGACGACCCAGAAAGATTGAGATTAGAGAGGATGATGAGCAGATGGAAGAGGAAGAGATTAAGAAGGCTCAAGAAGAAGAAGCTGAGGAAGAGGAAAAGCCGCCTGATGACTTTGAGGTGAGGACGTATCGGATGGTAATCCCGATGACGACAAAGGGTGGCGAAGAAGTGCTGCGAGGGGTGGCAGAGATGGTTACTCGATTGGCTTTGGAGGGCTTTGTAGTGAGGCAGCTTCATTCAGACCATGGAGGAGAGTTCACCACGAAGTCTTTGGCTAGATGGACGATGCAGCGAGGAATTGCAAGGACCTTTACCGGGGTCAGTGATCCACAATCCAATGGAAGAGTCGAGAATTCGGTTCAGGTGGTGAAGTCCTACGTGAGGAGGACGATAGTGCAGGCTGGCCTGAAGGCGATAGACTGGCCATTGGCGACGAGGTACGTCAATGAGCTGATGAGGTTTGCACGTTTGGGATTGAAGAAAACATTCCCACCGTTCTGGGCAGAAGTGTTGGTCAAGAAGAGGAGATGGGATGCTCAGCAGATGGAGCCGACGATGGAGAAGGTTCGGTACATAGCTCCAAGCCCTTGGAACTATGGACATTGGGTTCAAAAAGAGGATGGTAGCTTCATCGTCACCAGATTCTGCATCGCCAGCACCGTGACCCCAGTGACAGACGAGGCATGGATAGCTCTGGAAAGGCAAGGGAGAGACCCGTTAGAAGTCAGAAGGAGGATCCGTGGAAAGACTACGGTGAGGATGATGATGGCGAAAGATGAGGATGAAGAAGAGTCCGAAGAAGAAAGACCCGTCAAAGCGAGGATAGCTACCCTTTTTGCTGAGGAGATGGGAGCTATGGCAGGAGAAGAAGACGAGAGACATTGGAGGGTCACCATGGAGATGGTGACGAGATTGAGGAAGATGAGCCAGGAGAGTGAGGAGGATGAGGTACTTCTCAGACCAGGGTGGTGGGGATGGCCGAGGTTCTTGCCAACCGTGAGGAGTGGAAGGAGGCGATATCAGCTGAACTGGACTCATTGATCAGGGATAAGGAGGCTTTGAGACCACTAAGAGGAAAGGAGAAAGAGGACTTCTTCAACCAAGCTGCCAAGGGAGATCCATAGAGGTGGTACCAGGGAAGTTGGTACCGACCATCAAGCCGGGGCCGGGGAAGGGAAAGAAGAAAGCTCGGGTGGTGGCATGCGGTAACTTCACCAACAAGGATGCTCAGGAGGAGTTGTACGCTAGCACCGGAGATGCCGTAGTGCTCCGGATTATGATAGGCAGCGGAGAATGGTTGGAAGGGGATGTCCTTGGACGGCCTTTCTGAACACTCCATGGGATGACATGGGAGTTTTGGTTCGCCCTCCACATATACTCCTGAGGATGGGGTTGGTGCAGGAGGATACCTTATGGCTGCCCACCAAGGCACTTTATGGATTCAGGAAATCACCCCGACTTTGGGGAAACCACCGGGATGAAACGATGAGGAGGATGAGGATTTCGGCTGGGAAAAGGAGGTACAAGATGATCCAGTTCCAAGCCGAACCAAACCTTTGGAAGATTGTGGATGAGAAGGATGAGATGAGCGAAGAGGAGACGGTGATCAAAGCTGTCATGGTCTACGTCGATGATGTCTTCTCGGTCGGGCAGGAGGACATCTTGAGAGGACTGATTCAGGAGGTCCAGAGAGAATGGAAGACGAGTGAGCCTGCGTGGGTGTCGAAGGAACCGGTGAGATTTCTTGGAATGGAGATCCAAGAGATCAAAGAAGAGAACCAAGAAGGATGGATCGCCACCCAGACCAACTACACCCGAGACCTACTGAGGAGGAACCTTGGACCGGAGGAGGGTTCATGGAAGAAGAGGAAGATTCCAATGGCTAAGGATGCCATGCCAGAGGTGGAGGAGGATCCCACCAAAGACCAGATCAAAGAAGCCCAACGTGTGACCGGCGAGTTGATCTGATGGTTGGTCACATGTTTGTGATATCGAAGATGGCGTCGCAGGTGTTGAAGAGCCCATGTTGGGTCAGAGAAATTGCATCCCAAGTCTGGGGGTATCTCAACACCACCCTAGGAGAAGGCATCATCTACAGAAAAGGTGAGGCGATGAACTCCTGGGAAGAGATGTCAGGGATTCAGACCTTATGCCGATGCGAGTTTCAGCCCTGGTGGTGAGGAGAGCCATGGTTCGGTGGTTGTCATGCTACGAGGGGCACCGTTGATCTGGCGAAGCTCCAAGCAGGGTAGCATCACGCTATCTACGGCGGAGGCTGAGTTGAATGAGCTGATAGAAGGATTGATGATGGGTGAAAGCGTCTCCGCGATCATGGAAGAGATGGAGCCGGGGATTGTCAAGATGATGATTTCAGACAGCCAGGCAGCAGTCAACATCTGCCTGGCAGAAGGAGGTTCGTGGAGAACGAGGCACCTGAGGCTTAGAGCTTCACATGCCCGCCAAAGGTTCATTACCGATTGGGTGCTTCAACACAAGCCGGGAGAGGAGATGGTTGCTGACATTGGGACCAAAGCTTTGGCATCCAATCGACTTAAGGCTTTGAAAGAGATGATCAGTATGGTCAAGATTGAAGATGGAAAGACTGAAGAAGAGGAGGATGCCGAGGAAAGAAGTGAGAAGGAGAAGAAGATCTCTGAGGTGAAGGGAGGAAAGCCGGAGGAGATTGAGAAGATCTTGAGGATGGTTGTATTGATGGCAGCCGTCGGAGGAGCGAAAGCACAAAGAGAGGAGCTAGAAGATTTCAGGTGGATGATGGTGTTGGTGGTGTGGGCAGGATTGATGATGGTGGTCGGCATTTGGGTTACGATGAGGAAGATTTGGGAGGCATGTCGAGGGGTTATGGGATCGGGTAGAGAGAGAGAACCAGAAGCAGAGCCGGAAAGGGAGGTAGAAGAGCAGAGAGAAGAGATTAGAAGAAGAAGGCCGGTTTTCCTAGGTTCCCCCGTTCCTACACCTCAACATACCAGCCAGGCCCATACACCGGAAACCCCAGCCCCATCCAGACTGGATCAAGGAGATCAAGGAGAAGTAGATGGTGTGCGAGGAAGGAGAACCCTAGCAGCCAGAGGAGGATGGAGTGATAGGAGAGATCGAACTCCTACCACGAGATCAACTCCACTGTTGGGATCGCGACAGGTGAGTGGTCAAGATCAATGGATGCCAGAGATCCCACCGTTTCCACAGCTGGCGTCAGGATCAGCCGAGATGGACGAGACGGACACTGGGGACTTTGTGCCTTTTGAAGGTGGAGTTTGGCATGGGGGCATGTCGATCATACATCCACCTGACCTTCAACCTGAAGATATCCCAGCAGGAAAAGGAGAACCACATCCGATCCACTTTGGAAAAGGCGGAAAAGGATGTGGGAAAGGAAAGAAAGGGAAAGATGAGGATGATCAAGAAGATTCAGGAGCGAGTTCTTCTCACGGAGGACGAGTTCATCAGAAAGGAGGAAAGAGTCGGTCGAGCTCTTTCAAAGGAAGCCCAGGAACACCCAGTTCAACCACTACGAGGATGCAGGGGAACCCGCCAAATGGTGATGGAGGAAATGCACCTGAATGGAGGGTGTACATCACACGGTGGGGGACCAAGTACCACACGAGTCCAAGGTGCCAATCTCTCTACCGTACCCGAGAGATTGTTGGATCAAGGAAGTGTCCAAGGTGTGGCACCGATGATGAAGAGCCAAACCGAGTGTTTGGAAATGGACCGGGAAGTGTGGTTCATGAGGACATCACATGTCCGGCGTTGCCACGGAGCAGAACTAGCTACGGAAGATGCACCCTTTGTGGGTGAGATGACAGTGGCTTGGAGTCGTACCTCCAAGCCTGACGGTAGGAGGTAGGGGGAGTGTTAACACCTCCAAGAGAAAACACATGTACAGGTTGGTTTCATGGAAAGCCACTTTCAAACCAAGCCCGTGGACAGGGCAGGAGTATAAGGAAAAAGTAGTGGTGGGAGCGACGGGACCGGGTGGACTTGGGGAGCTCTAGAAACCACCAACTATCTTTTTTCAAAATTTGTTTGTTTGAAATTTGGGAAACGTGCTGTTCAAGTGCTTAGGAAGAAAAAATACTCAATTTGGAACTGTGCATGGATTAGTTTTGCTTTCCCTCATCTTCCAGTTCCCTATATTATATTTGGAACCAGGGTCTAGTTACCTGCTATAATTGGCAACTTGGAGCTTACTTTAAAGTATATAGGTAACTGGAACATGGGTTTATAGATCCCATGAAAACTAACATGACAATGGAAAACCCAACCTTGAATGAAGATGTATCTCCTACTAAAGCTGGTGGTTTTCCATTGACATCTTAGTCTTCGATGGTTATGGTACCTCTCCTTTGAAGAGAAAACGCCAAACAAGTCTAGGTGTTGGTTTCAAACATTTTTTATTTTCATCCCTACCTGGGGAAATGATCCCATTTGACTAATATTTTTCAAAGGGGTTGAAACCACCACAACCAGAAGTTGTGAAACTGCAAGACTTGTTCAAGTTGACTTGTTGAGTCGATCTTCCCTGGAGGATGGCAGCTACATCCTGGTTGAAGCCGATGGATTAGGCGATAAACTCTATATATGCCTTTGTTTTTTTTATAGTTTCAGTACTACTTGAGTTTATGATTCAATACTTAAATGGCGTACCATGTATATATATATATATATGAAGTGATTACGGTGAATTTGATGGGTATAATATATGACCGTAAATGTATGTTCATATTTGTATACATGAAATTGTGTAATTAGTGTGTTACAGACATTTTGTCATAGTTTACCAATATATCCTTGAGACGCACCTTGGTTTCTTTCACTTCAGCAAAGCTATTCTTTGGCGAGTCACTTGACCCGACCTGTCTGATTTCTTGTTTTTTTTTAGCAGCTCCTTAGTGAACAGAGATGATGATTTTCCTGCTGAAATGTTGCAGTTTCGCATCAGTTGATAGGTTATCCCCAGACATCAAAACACCTGAGGTTCGGTATGACTGCAAGCGGGAACACATGTTTGAAAACATTGCATGTAGTTTTTCATGAAACCATGTTTAACAGGAAAATTTGTTGGATCGGTGGCGGGAATCTCGAACATGTTGTTTATTCTCACCGGTGATTCAACGCCGACATCCCAACGGTAGACAACAGATATCACTTATTTGCTCCGGACTGAGGTTGCGAAATTATGACATTGTTTCTTGCCAGGTGATGTTGGAAGTGATTGGTGTTTGTTGGTTGGACGTAAGGCTGAAGAGAGTTACTGTACCATTTTTCAAAGTTTACTCTTAGACATCAAGTCACTGTCTCCTGATACCTAAAGCAGCGGTTTTAGGGAGGTATTTGCATGTCTTGGCATATCTATTTTTTGTGGGGTCCCTTCAGAAGTGAAATGTGGGCCCCAGACTTGAAGTTAGGAATAAACAACCCGGAAAAGTGTTGACAAAATTATTGCAAGTTCGATAGCTAAATGAGGAGAACTTCTTTCATGTGATCAGGTAGACCTTGAGACTTTCAATCTACCCGATTGCA
The DNA here is from genome assembly GCA_000507305.1 of Breviolum minutum Mf 1.05b.01. Lineage (NCBI taxonomy): Eukaryota > Dinophyceae > Suessiales > Symbiodiniaceae > Breviolum > Breviolum minutum. The sequence continues at coordinate 67,426 of DF240797.1, forward strand.
AGCCATAGTCACAGTAGCCTCTGAAGAGAACCAACCATTTACCCTTTCGGTAAACTAATATAGCAATGGATATGTATATTATGTATCACTAGGAATTACATCATCAAATGGGTCCGTGTTCCACTGCCATGTTGGTTTGCCAGAGTGTAGTATGAATTACATATATTGTAGTCAATAGAACGCATAGCAAATCTTGGATAGCTTTTGGGTGATTTTGGCACCATGTGTCACTCAAATATCTAATTTTATATTTGTATCTTATTTTTTTTTAAATCTAGCTACAGTACAGTATCTATGTTCTATCTACCTATCTATCTATCTACCTTTATCTCATTTTCCCTAATCTAATCTAGTCAAATTTAATCTAATCAATATCTAATCTAATTGATCTAATCCTAATCAAAATCTAGTCTAAATCTAATCTAAATCTAATCTTATAATATGTAATCTTATCTACAATCTATAATCAACAGAAAAAACATCTAATCGAATCTAGCCTATCAAGTTATCTTTCTTTGTATCTGTCTATCTATCTATCTATCTGTCTGTCAATCTATCCATCCATCCATCCATCCATCCATCCATCCATCCATCTATCTATCGATCTATGAATCTATCTATCTATCTGTCTATCTATTTATCTATCCATCTATCTATCCATCTATCTATCTATCGATCGATCTATCGATCGATCTATCTATCTATCTATCTGTCTGTCTGTCTGTCTGTCTATCTATCTATCTATCTATCTGTCTGTCTGTCTGTCTGTCTGTCTGTCTGTCTGTCTGTCTGTCTATCTATCTATCTATCTATCTACCATCTATCTACCATCTATGATCTATCTATCTATGTATCCATCAATCTCTATCAGTATTGTTTCTATAGAATCTATACATTTATATTAGCCCTTTGTTTTCGATGGATACATTTTTTCCAATTCCAATTTCATGTTGCAATCCAAGTCCCTCGCAGAGAAAATATATATGATTTGTCTTTCCAATACGACTCTACGTGGTTGCATTCCAAAGAGAGTCGAACGTTTAACTCTGATAAGTTGGGGTTTCATGATCCGATTTGATGGGCATATTTCAAATTAGCCGGTTGAAACAGTTGAAACATGTTGAAAGCACCACCTAGATTCCGTTCTTCCTCCAATGCTCGCACACTGGTCATCCAAAATTCTCCCCTATACCGAACGTGAGGTGTGAGTGAAAGCAAGAAGGAGATGTGGCAGATTTCGGGGTTCCTTTCACTAGTACCGAAGCTCACGTTCGGTGTGACGGGAAGACTAGTAGGGTAGATATGGGTAAGCCCCGGTTGGTTGATTTAGCATAACGATATTTCAGTAATTCTATGCCATTTTGCATCTGCGATTACTGTATCTTTCCTGAGGCCCCATTTTCAGATTCCCAATGATGAAAAATCTATCAAAAAAAACTTCCATACTGTTGATGGAAGAAATCCTGCACCACCTGGGATGTATAAAACCTTGTAAATATTTTGGGATATTTATGGATATTTACCATATCATACCATATCAACTGGTGGGCGCCGGATTTCTTCCGTTAACAGTAGCTGTGGGTTTTTCCAAGGAATGCATTGATGGAGTGCCTCCTCCTACCATCGCACAAGATGGCATGGTCATTGCGCCTGTACAGCCGTCGCGCGTGTTGCTTGATTGCGAAAGACGGTCAAGGGGTGGGCCTCGGCCTCGTGGAATTGAGAATGGCAAAATCCTCCGGAGCACCATTTAAACAGGGGTCATTTTAATTACCCATTTTGGGGGAATCAAACAATACAAATCTATATTGCATTGTTTGGGTTGGTAATAATTATACTGACCTCTGACCATTTGAAGGAAATTGCACCATGGCAAATTAACATGGAACCCAGAAATAGAGGTTTGGAAGATGATTTTTCTTTCCAATTCGGTGATTTTTAGGTTCCATGTTAAATTTCCAGGGAGTACCCCCCAAAAAAGAATTATCATGTCCCCCAAAAAAAGGGGACCATTTTAAAAGGGAAATGTCATCGTCCAACCATCCATTTTTTTGGGGAATTATGTTAATTTTCAAGGGGGGCTTAATTGCAATGAGCATGCCGAAGTCGTTTTTGTTGTGACTGTGACTATGCAGTTTTAAGGGTTTGGAAGCAAAAACAAGTACCTGCTTGGAGGATCATCCCAGTTAGTAAGTGGATAGTAACCCCTATTTATAAGCCATTTAGGCCATTTGGAAGGGGAATAACCCCATTTAGGGGACTTACTAGCCATGGCTATTAACCACTTACTAAATGGGATGATCCTCCAAGTGGGTGCTGTCTCCAAATGAAATGCCATTCGCTTCCGAAATGGTTTCGATTCGTATTAAATCGTTGATGTCGTAGTCGAGAAAGCGGCGTCCTCCTCACTTGTTGTTTTTTACTATAAGGTGGGCTCCTACTGGGTTATAAACGAAGTTATGACCCCCTGGTAATGGTCTTATACAATGGGTTTCCGGTGATACAAGTGACAACCCTACTTTTTTGGGGTTGTATCTCCACTTAGTGGCTGGTAGGGGTTTCATGTGGTCTCATCATTCTAGGTGACGCTTTCAAACTTTTCCACCCTGCCTAGACGATCCAATTCTGAATACCTAGCAAACAAGTTGCGGTTCATTTCCATCAACTTTACCCTTAGAACCAGCCATAGTTGCCTAAAAAAAATGGTACTTTCCTAGGTTTTCCAAATCTATTTTTTCAATGTTTCAGGTGGCAAAAAGGACACCACGGCCCTAGTGTTCCAAAATCGCTCCTTGAATATTCAAAGAGCAACGTGACCAACGTCCATCCCGTCCCTTCCTGCTGGATTTCCCAAGGCAATACAAGCGAAAGTCGAGCGTCAAGAAGTGATGTCTTGATGTCAAATTACCGGTTTTCTTCTTGTCCCGGTGGCACAAGACTTCCTGCAGAAAAAAACAAACATTTCCTAATCAACCAAGAGCCCAATGAAGACATATTACAGTAGCTTTAACCTGAACTATACTCAACTTCACAGATTTCTGTAGATGAATTCAAGTTGCAGTTTGGGAACAATGCTTTTAGTTCTTTCGTTTTTTTGTTGATGTTTGTTGAAGTTCAGAAATTCCAGGATTCTCCCTATTTTGGTGCTTGTGTTTTTGTTGTTTTTTATATTCTCTTCACTGTTTTTCACTAGGAAAGAATTGTCAGGAAACAGCAAGTCCGTCACCCAGTTGAGACGTTAGGTTTGGGACCTGATGAAAGTCAGGCCGCCTGTTCAAAGTGACATGTGACCGTTGTTGTCCATGGAAAACCCGTTGGGATTTCTGGAGACTTTTAGCGGTGAGGATTGGCGTTTCAACTTTTTTTTTGAGGATTTTGTTTTGTTTGGTGTTTTTTTGAAATACTGTTTAATTTTAAGGATTCTACCATGGTAAATCATCATGAAAAAGTCTATTTGGGAGAATATTTTTGGAACTTGTTCCAAGCATTTCCAGCAAATCTAAGCTTTGCTTTTTTGTCTTATCCCTAGTCTTCCAAAATCCTAATGGCCATTGGGTATGTGTGGGATTAGTTGGGGGTGGGAAACCCACAGGATGCAATCCTGGCAATAGGATGCTTATGTGTGAGAGCACGAAAAAAAGCTTCACCCTCGTTGTTGTGTATTTTGAAAAGGGGGTAAATAACTAACTAGTTGAAAAGGAAGAATATGTACTATATCGAAAGCTCGTTGATGTTCTTTCAAACTTCCTCACCATTTTTAAACACCAAAAATCCAGCGGCCTGGAAGCAGAGCAAACACTGAATCATACTGCTGATGGATAATTCATCCAGTGTCCACCAGTTTTGAAAGACATAATATTTTCTGAGATACTGTATCAGCTTTCTACTTTGCCACATCAACTGGTAATGAATGGGATGTTTATCACCGAATTAGGAAACTGTGTCATCTCCAAGATATCTGACCGAAAACACCTGGTTGCTTCGGATGTCCTATCCATCAACAGTACTGTTTTCCAAATCTGCGAATTTTGATGCTTGCACGTGCAAAAGAGCAAAATTTTTGATTGGAATCTACGGGGGCCCCCCCCCNCCCCGTACGTACGTACGTACGTACGTACGTACGTTACGTTACGTACGTAACGTAACGTAACGTAACGTAACGTAACGTACGTACGTACGTACGNGGAATCTACGGGGCCCCCCCAATGCCCCCCGCCAATAAGGGTTTTCTACGGGACTATTAAGTCTTGGTTTCCCAACGAAAAAGGACCTGAAAAAGGGCCTTATGTCTTGCGGTCGGTCGCATTGGGGGGGATTCCCATGAAAGTTGGAGGTGGCTGATCTGCCTTTTCTGTTTTCTAGGTGGTGGTTTCAGATATTTTTCATTTTTAGCCTGATCCTTGGGGGAATAATCCAAATTGACTAATATCTTTTCACTGGGTTGAAACCACCAACTAGTTTTGATTTCCATCTTTGAATTTTGGCCACTTTCAATTGGAAATTCTTCACAGACACCGCAGAGAATCTTTGAGTCATAAGCGCTAGAATTTCAGCAAACAACTCAGGTTTACCAAGACAATGTGTATTCATCATCATCATCATCAACTACGATTGTGGGTGCAACAGACTCAGCTGTTCAACATGGTGCAACTGGGTTGAAACCACCAACCAGATACTGTAGTTTGCCGGAAAGGACTTTACCGAGGGTTCGGTAATTTCTCCAGAACCATGACTTGTTTTTTTGTTGAAGAAAGAACCGTTGAGCCACCATTTTCAGTTCCTAGATAAAAGTATCAAGCCTTACTGAGAAGTGAAAGGGGTTGACATTACTTAGAACATGTTATGCTCAGATTGTACAAAAAAAATATCCGCAATTTATACATGGCCATGTATTTCTCATAGATTTACCCGGACCAAGGAACTAACATATTCCCTACTTGGTAGGCACTTTCGAGTCGATGATTATCATTTTCCCCAAGGTGAAGGTTGGATAAACGCCTTCCGAGAAGATGTCATTTGGACCCCAAGCAACACCTCTTTTTTGCTAGCTGGTGCTTGGAAGGGAGCTAAGGAGCTGGAGGTATCTAAAATCCCTTCATAATAGGGAGCTAAGGAGCTACCCCCAGGTTTCTAAGCACATCTTAGTTTGAAGTCCTTTTTTAGGGGTTCCGAAAACACCTCCAAACCCAAGGTATGACTGGAGGATTTTGGAAGGCTTGGAACATTTGTTGATTCCCCGAGCATTTGGGAATCAACAAAGGCCATGCTCACCTCAATTGCTGTAGCCGTGAATGGCTCAGAGATCAGCAACCAGTAGGCACATAGGATCCTTGACCATTTGAGAAAAGGATCGCATGAAGATGTAGGTAAACCTACCATACTTCGATCCTATGGGTAGTGAAATCAGGATTATAATTAACCACAAAATCATGACCCTTATCATTAATCAAATCATATTTCGTGAAATGTACTGCAAGGGTAAGAAGGGTTGCCTTGCCACCCAACTGAGTTTCCTTATAGCGGAGCTATCTATATATGTCTCAACTAGTGATGTTCCTGGTCAATGCCATGAACTACCAAGACAGCTTCAAACAGGGAATGATATTAGTGTGTTCATATGCTTAAAAGGTGCTGGTTCCCGTTACATGCTCTCATATTTTGTTTAGACGTCACCTGCTAGAAATGTTGTGGGAACGTTCTACTTGACTGGTGCAGATGTTGCAGCACTTTTTCAACTACCACCTATTTGTAGTATTTCTCGAAAGTGGAACTCATCTCTCCAATCATAGCTATGCCATCCATTGAGTCAGTGGTGAATTTCCTCGTGACCAGAACAAATGAAGTGCATAAGAAATTGTGAGTATTAGGTGGGAGCACCCAATTGGGCCAAAAAAATCATGTCAATCACAGCAGTTCACGATTCACCCAAATTCCATCTAGCCTCAGGGCATCATTTGAGGATTGTTTCTTTTTGACAAATCACCTATACACAATATAAGTACAAGTTTCACCAACAAAAACATCTAAGCTATACTACTTGCCCAACTCCATGGATTCCATAGTCCCCAACTTCCTATGTTTTTTTTGAAGCGTCAAAAAATCGTCACCTTTCCAACAGCGCTTGGCCGCGCCACACGTTTCGGGTCCACTCGCGACGGAAGATGTTCCTCTCGCGACGGCTCTTGGGACCGCCAAAGGCTCCAAGGACCGGACGACTTGGGGGGAAGTGTCATTCGAACGTTGAGGTCGTTAGGATCCATAGTTAGCCCTAAGGATCCAGGTTTCCTTCCCCAAAATTCGTAGGTTTGATGGTCGAAAAATCCCATCCCCACAATAGGATTGTAGGATTAATCCCTGATCTTCCAGTTCCCATCCAGTTCCCAAGAAAAAATTAGAACTAAGCTCCGAGTTTGCCAAGGAAAATCAGGTAACTCGAGCCCTTTGTTTCCAAATATTTAGGGAACTGTATATTGAGGGAATGGGTCAGTAAATGAGTAAATGGGCCGTTTCACCTGATCCTTATAAATGGTGTGTGTATTGGGTTTTTTTCACCCACTGATCCGATCACCTTTGATTCCTGGGGAAATATCCCGTCTGACTTGATTGCCAATCCCTAGAAGGTGGGCGTTTCGAGCCGATTGTTATATAATGGAGTTATGGGGCCCCCAATAAATGACCGAAGATAAATCTTTAACTGGGGTTTACAACCCCTATAAAAGTGGAGTTATATATATATATATAACCTTCCTTATAAACTGATGACGGGGCCCAGTCAAACAGTCAAACCCTGAGGAGGTGTAAATTTGAAAAGAGGAGATTTCTGAATCAGGATTCATCCACACCTCTCCCACCAGGTTGTTTGGGGTATTTGTTGAGGATGAAATCCTGCCCAGTTATATGGGAATTTTGATAAAACATGATAAGGATCCCTATTAAACAACCAGTATTCCATGGACACTAAAGAGTTTTTCTTTTTCGTGGCTCGGATGTCATGTACACGTTTTTGAAGTTTTCAACATACATAGCTCTTGAAAAAGTGAGCCTCCAAAAAAGGTCGCCGGCTCATGTCTTCCAAGAAAGATTTGGGGGCTAGGTCTGTTTGTTTTCAAGGGTATACCTTCACAATCACCACCTTTGGACTATGAGGGGTTTTGTAGTTTTGTATTGTTGGATGCCCATGATGTTCATGCACCCTGCAAGCTATAACACGAGCGTAGCTGCTTCAAAGGGCAAAATGAAGACGGATCAAGACTTGATCAATGAAACATACCTAGGGTTCGTAGTGTAAATGAAAAGCATTATATTACCCAGCTATAATATTGGAAGTTCTATTAAGCAGTTGTAAGCATCCCCACAAGGTGGGCCCCTACTAGTTATAAATGGCCTTATAAATGGGGCCCACCTTGTATCGACCAAGGGACATAACCAGTTGTTTTTTTTTTCCGTAGCAATTTATTAGGTTCCCAACTTGTTGTTTCAAGGGCTGGAAAGACCTTCTTACGACGGGGTCCACCATAAGGACCTTGTTAAATGGGAACATCAACCCTAAAGATTGACAGGTATTGTCCCTCGGTGATGTAGGGTTTCTCCCATTTTTTAGGGTTGTTTCAGGTGATTATGGCAAACCCTGTAAGAACTTCAGTAGAAAAAAACCATTCCCATCGCCCCTCCCAAATCCAGACCTTATTCCAGGAGAGTTACCTGCTATTTTCTTGTGGTAAAGCTTCCATCCACTTGTTGAATGAAAGTAAGTGGCCATGGGACGATATGCTTAAAGCAAACGATAAAAACGAGTACATATCTAGGTGGTGGTTTCAAATATTTGTTTATTTTCACCCCTACTTGGGGAAATGATGCAATTTGGCTAATATTTTTCAAACGGGTTGAAACCACCAACCAGATATACATAGATATATATATATATATATATATAGTTATACACACCCATTCTTTTGAAGGATTGCAGGTTACAACCCACAACTACTTTTCTAGCACTTACTTGTAGCAAACCTCAAGGTTTATTCTATGAAAAGTCGGGAAAGATTATGAATGAATGAAGGCCCTGGATGAGACCGAATGAAATTTCGAATGAACATCATCTGGGTGGTGCTTTCATTAAAAAAAAATCAACCCTATTTGGGGAAGATTTCCATTTTGACTAATATGTTTCAGATGGATTGAAACCACCAACTAGTCATTGTTGAATTTTAAATTTCCATGTTTGTTTAGGTGTTCCTATGTTTGTTCCTCATCGAGTGTCAACTGTTTACAGCGACCCATCTCTGTTGCTGCAGGAATGTTTTCTTTCCATGGTTCAACTTCGTTATGGCGAAGGCGTCAACGAAGCAGACGGGGCACGTAGATCCAATGTATACGAGATGTAGAAGCCAAGTTTTTTTTCCATGGTCCCTTATTCAAAAAGAGGTTGTTGTTTTCCCTTTGATAGTGAGTGGAGGGGCTGAACCTACCGCATATACCAAAACCAACTGAATCAGTCTCAACCAACGGTTGGTTGAGTAGTTGAAATGTTGGTTTCATTCAGTTGGCCGCCTGATTGGTAGCTTTGATTTGAAAAAGGAGCATTTATTTTTTTTTGAAATATTCCCATGGTGAGGTATCGTTAAAGTCATAAGATTCGTGATGAAACTGGGATTCGTTTCACCATCCCATGGTACGTTAGTTGCATGATCCAAGGGTTTCAGGGCTTGCTTAGCGACTTCTCCTTCGCGGCCTGTCTACAAAGCACAGAATTTTTCAGAGCACATCATTGGACGGGATAACTTGCAGAGCCAAAATATTTCCATCTTGTAGGCACGCCCATTTGTATGTGCAGTCGTTGGTTTTCTCTTTTTCCAGGTATCATTTGGTACTATATTTTTTGACTTTTTTGTGTCACAAATATACATATCATATATAAACTGCCGTTTATATCATTAACCCCCCCATGAAATTTCCGATCACCACGAGACCTGGCTGACAAAATATCTACAAGGTGGGCCTACCCCTAGGAGTTTTATATAGTTTCATATATTTTCATTTAAATGGATATATATATATATAACTCCCTTTAAGTAGGGTTATAACCATTTATCAGGCCATTTACACAGGTGAGATATATACCCTAGTTCCCCATTTATATCACACTGGGTGTCCCCTGGAGTTACCCATTGATTTTTACGGCCATTAAAAACCAGGTGCTTTTTTGGTCGTTTCACCATAAAAAACCGCTGTTCAGACGGGCACCTACCTGGAGCCAAACCGTGCTGCTTTTCGTGTGCCGGTCTCTTGGCCGGTGAAAATAAAAGACTAGGGAGGATCATCCCAGTTAGTATGTGGTTAGTAACCCCCATTTATAAGCCATTTATAAGCCATTTGGAAGGGGAAGTTTCCCCATTTAGGGGACTTACGATCACCATGGTTATTAACCACTTACTAATTGGGATGATCCTCCAAGTAATCATCATCTGACAAGGTGATTGGATCCCCAGGGTTGATTAATGAAAGTCCATTTATATCTAGGTGGTGGCAACTCAAATATTTTTTTTTCATGTTTTGCCCCGATGTGGGAAAAGATGAATCCCCATTTTGACAAACCGCTAGTTCAGGGATCCATGGGATTCATGGTGGGTAAATTACCACCGAAAACCACGAACAAAAAAACCCAAAAGATGGTGAATAGTAAGGGAAATGGGACCCCAAAAATTTCAGTAAAAATCCAGGTTGGTGAAATATTATTCCATTTGGTCAGAATGATCCATTAGAGGGTTCATGATAAAGAACTTGGTTTGTCAAACTTCAGGGATCATTAACTCCATTAAAATTCTTAGATCATGCTCGCAAAATCGTTGGGGATAGGAAATCATGTATAGGATAGGAATTATTCGACTAGCTCGTTATAATCCCCCAAACTGGATAGTAAAGGGAAAATTCCGATATTAAAAACTAATTCACCGGGTCTTTTCACATTGAACAATTTGCATAGGATCCATGGGGCGAACAGTATATTTTCCTACACGGGATGCCTAAAATGTATGAAAAAAAAGCTGTTGGTAAATCCTCCATTTTGGGGTACCACTATTTTTGGAAACACCCACAAAAAGTCCCCACCACCGAGTACTGAGTACCAGAATCATCCAGGATGAGTTGGGTGTGTCAAATTTTAGCTCGCGACCTCAAAAAACACGACTAAAAAGGGCCCCCAAATGGTGGGAGCCTCACGAGGTGGAGGCCCCCAACTTGCCCGGCAGTGTTCAGTGATTGTGGGCGACACGTTTGACAACGATTACCCGTCTGGCCTTTTTGAAACCGACGGCTACCTTGGTTCTGCTGCCCCTTCTACAGTGGCAGTGGTGGTGGTTACTGAGATTGACGGGAAGCTCATTGTTGCACTTCCGTCTGAAGCTTGGCATCGTAACAAGATCCACAAGATGCTCGGATCAGGAGGGATGGTGCCCAAACCAGATGAGGAAGACGAACTCCAGTTGAAGATGTACCCAGACAAGAATCGAGAGATGACACCTGCCAAGAAAGGGCCTTCTGCCAGGGAAGATGAACTTGATGAAGAAGAAGTCCATTGAAAAGAAGTTTAGTATGGCAGTTGAAGACCCATCCTTCCCTGATGATCTCTTTGAACAGTTGGCGGCTTGCTGCGACGACAGTATGCAAATCGTAGCTTATGAGGAGGCAGAGGCAGTTCTTGCTGCTTATGAAGAGTGGAAGCAAGTGATTTTTTGGCAAGGGAACTGGGACTCCGAAAATTTCAGGGAATCGTGAACGCGAAAAATTATTCCATTTGGTCAGAATAAACCTGCAAGGTCAAAATAGGTGGCTTGGGGATACCAAAAGATGGATGAGTAAAGGGTCCAAAAATAAACCAATATTTCGGGACTGTGCCATCCTACCTGGAAAACAAGTTGCGCAAGTTAATTTCCATCAACTTTACCCTTGAAACCAGTTGTCCAGTTGCCTAACAAAAATGGTACTTTCCTGGGTTTTCATAGGTTTTCCAGGTACTTTTCAAACTGCTGTAATCCATTGAGTGGTTGACATTACATGTTGTTGGCACCTAGGTTCACCTGACAAAACCCGAGATTCGCAACTACTTGCGAGAGGCGGAAACCGCACGTTGACTTCTACGTTGAAAAAGCACGTTTTGTGGTATTTTGTTGGGGGGTGTTTTAGGTTGATATGGTTAAAAGATGTTCAAAGACTAAGCAAAAGAGATAGTTCCTTGGCAAGGTGTGGATGAAATAACCTTTACATACCTTTTAAGTAGTTTCGAATGGTCTTTCTAGATATTGAGGCATTGAAGAATAGCCGTTTTGGATTCTCAGCAATTTCTGAATTGACCATATGTATAAGTATCATCCATGTTGAATTTGGGAAGTAGCTCTAGGAGCCTATCCCTGATCTTCCAGTTCCCTATATATTTAGAACTTAAGCTCCGAGTTGCCAATTATATCAATTATATCAGGAAACTAGAGCCCTTTGTTTCCAAATATATAGGGAACTGGAAGATGAGGGTATGTTTTATCTCTAACGTTCTGGAGTAGAATATCATTCGCCCAGCATCCTAGACTCACAGCACTTCATTTTTGCCAATTCGTGCCCTCTTTGTTTTCTTTCTCCGTTTTCGCTCAGCGATTCCGGCCAGATCTACAAAGCAAAGGTGATCAAGGTGGGCTTCGGATTTGTCCACAAAACTCGGGATTTCTCCAAAGAAAAACTCCCAATTTTTGGACCCCCTTCCCATCAGCTTGCTTCAAGGGATGGACCTATGAGGGACGTACTCCCGGAGTCCCTTCAAATGAAACCCTTGAGCCTTTGATCCAGCAATGGGTTTAATCAGTTTGCCGTAGTAAAACATGTGTTTCACATGTCATCCTGGTTTCACCAACCTTTCCCATCCTGCAAGGGTGGGCCCCTAGGGCTACAACACCACTATATAGGGGGTTTCTCACCCAGGTACCCCATTTATGTAAGGCCATTTTTTGGGGGTTCCAACTCCAAACTCCACTTACAACTGGGCTCAGGGCCTACCTTGTCGGGGTTGGGAACATCGAAACAGATTCCAACTGGTAGACCCCTACCTTTTTGAGATCACTACATGGGAATTCCCATCCGTATTCAATAGTGCCTTCTTTTTTTGGAAGCCGAGCACCCTGAAATTCCTCTAGTAACTTGAATTGCCTCCATATGTTTTTGATAGACATCTCTTTTAGATCAAAGAACTTGTGAATTTTTTAGTTTGAGCATGACACACACACACACACAAACACACACACACACAGACACACACACACAGAGACACA
>DF240797.1:80250-100802 GCA_000507305.1 Breviolum minutum Mf 1.05b.01
ACACACACACACAGAGCACACACACACACACACAGAGACACACACACACACAGAGACACACACACACACACAAAAAAAAAACAATGCAATGAGGATCCTCTTATTTGCACCAACGTCACAGAGTATCCTTGGGGCATGCCCAAACCCTGTCAGAGTGGGTGCATGATTCATTCATTTTGATAAGGGAACCCTATTAGAGCGTTGTGGCAGGACCCCAAATTAACTATTGCGAACTTCAGCAGCTTTGCCGATCAATATCAACCAAATTTCAGAAGTCAAAAATCGCCGAGTGGAAGAAAGTTTGGGGTCCTTAAATCCTCGCACAAATTCCCCCCTCAAAAAAAACATGATTTATTGTATATCCCTAAGAATCCAGACCCTTCCCTAGAGTAGGATTGATGGTCGAAAAATCCCATCCCAATCGGTCATAGCATTGCATCAGGGAAATCCCGTTTTTTGAAAGGACATATCTGGATCCTTAGTAAATTTGAAAAGGTGACCTCACATGATTCCCCCAAAAAAATTACCATGTCCCCTGAAAAGGGACTACCCTCCCTGAAACTAACAGTTCGAACCTGAAAATCGTTGGAATACGATCGTTTCCTTTTGGGATGGCCTTTTTTTTAAGGGATATGTTAGTTTTAGGGAGTGTAGTTCAAAAGGAAGGGATCGTTTTTTAAGCATCTCATTTCTTCCAGGGCGAACTGTTGGTTTTTTGGGGGAGTAGACATCAAAATGATGATTTACAAAACAGGTTCTGACTGTTAATTAGCCTAGATTGGTAGATCTTGGAACTACCCCCCACCCAGTGGCAGTCAGTACCAGGATTATTTCATTTTTAGTAGGGAATCCGTATGAACCTTCTTTTGTGACTGTTACTGAGTGAGGGGTTAGACCGAAGATAGATCTCTTTGCTACAAAACATGGAACTCTGGAATTCGTTTTCCATGCTCTCCACATGGTGACCACCCAAAAAATATTACTAGGTGGTGGTTTCAAATATCTTTTCTTTTCATCCCTACCTCCTGGGGAAATGATCCAATTGACTAAAATTTGTCAAATAGGTTGGAACCACCAACTAGATTACATCGTGTCAGATGTAACTGTACTGTATGTTTGAAACTCTGCCTCAATGGTTGTCACGGAAACAGCTGATGCCAAGGCATCAATGTGAAGACTTTGGATTGAGTGAATTTGTTTCTTTTTGGGATGGAAAATCACCATACAAAATTCATTTGGGGGTCGGCTTTGTGTTTCTTTAGCCAACCAGCGTAAGCAAATCCAAATTACCTACATGTTACATGTTTGCTAAAAGTAGTGGTTTTGAGTTTAATGTACTATCGTTACTGGGATGTCCATGGTACCTAGTAAATGGATTATTTCACCCCTATATAAGGTTGGATACGTCCTGTAAGTAGGTGAAATCAACCAACTTGCTAACTACTTACGTAATATAACTTCCAGCCGGACACCTGTGTCAACATCCAGTCATACCTCCTGAGGTTTGGTGTTTTGGACAGGAAGGTTTGTTGGGGGTCCAGTCATACTTTCACCTCAGGAGGTGATTCGATGGATTCGGGGAAAAAAGATCATAGGAATACCCTTGAGGCGATAGCGATGATAGAAGCTTTTTTGGTTGGTATTCATATGGGTGGAAATCCAAAAATAGGGGTGTTTCCCCCAAAATGGATGGTGAAAATAGTGGAAAACCCTATGAACAAATGGATGATTTGGGGGTACCACTATTTTTCGGAAACATCTATATAACTTCTTACCCGGGACCCTGAAACTAACGGTTTGCACCTGAAAATAGGGGCCCCCTGGAAGTTTGGAGATTCCTATTGGAAAGCATCATTTTTGGGTGCGAACTGTTCGTTTCAGGGAGGGTACCTTTGACCCCATCCCATAGGATCCATGGGACTGGATTATTTACCTACATGTGTTCAGTGAAAAATGGTCACATGAACAAGGGGAATTGGCTGGGCAAGTATAATCACTTCCATGGACATCCGCCAAAAAGCAAATGGGTTAGTTATAACCTACTTATAAATGGGATATATTAGGGTTATAACCCATTTACCAAGCATTTACTCACCAGCCTGGGAAATCCAATATACCATCTTTTAGAAATGATGGTTCCTTTTGGATGCGTGACAAACCCTTACGTAATTGACAAATGGTGAAACGTGGTGAAACTCGGAAACCAACCGGATTAAAAAACATAGTATCTTGGACTTCCAGGGACGAAAAAAAAAACGTCAGCTGAAACCCTTTCAGAGGAGTCTAACAAAAAAAATGATGTTTTTTTTTCCCCGATGGAGGTAGTTACCTTAAGGATCCGTTGCTATGGGCCGAAACGAATCCGGGTTTTTTCCCCTACAATCCTATTGTGGGGGATGGGATTTTTTGACCATCAAACCTACGAATTTTGGGGAAAGGGTATGGATCCTTAGGGAAGATGGGTGATTCTGACGGGTTGTTTGATTCGGGAGATCCAGAGGTTTTGAAGGACCTCCGTACACATGTTGAGCCATTGGCGCTCATGACCAAGCATTCCGTGGGGATCCGTGGCCAGTGATAGGGCTTTCATGACCAAGACAAGGGAGTTCTGCGGTTTGAACTTTCAGTGTTTTGATTGGAGTTGCATACAGCGAATGGCCGGATGAACCACGGCATGTTTCAATTTTTTTTTGAAACACGAGGGTACGACAACCTCGTATTCGGGATGCTGGTTTGAGGCAATCAATGCCATCGCTTGAGCAATCAATGTCATTACTGAATTGTATTTTATAAATGAAATAATGTGATTGAAATTATTAAACTCATAATTGATTCAGTGATTATAAAAATTCATTCTGCACCACGCTGGAGTAACAATCTTGGCCTGAAAATGAACGACCTTGATTCTTGATGAAACTTTGTGTTGATTCCAAGTTGCCACATGAGTGGTGCTCAATTCTTGGTGATGAACAAGGTGGGCCCCTACTAGCCATAAAGGGAGTCATAACCTCAGCTACCCATTTATTTTCGGCCCTTTATAGGGGCCCCGTAGCTCCATTCCAAACGATCGGTTCGGGGCCTACCTTGAAAGCCTATTGGGATACTTCTAAGTTAGGTAGGTAGGGAGTGTGAGGATAAATTCATATGCATCAGCATCTTATCTGGGTGGTGGCAACTCAAACACTTGTTATTTTCACCCCGATCCTTGGGGAAATGATTCAACTTGACTCATATTTTTCAGATGAGTTGAAACACCGGTTTTCTGGCACAAGCGTAATGTTCGAAAAACGTTTCTCGAACTTGATAGCTTGACCGTATCTGTTGAACGGCACACTTGCCGTGACGACTAAAACGATCTAAGACGACTCGGGAAAAAACGCATCCGGAGGGCATGTGTGTCTTAGTCTTCTGTCCTTCGTAATGGACTTTAAATATATCAGAAGAATTTTTTTATATTTGCTAATTTGCTTTCCAATTGTAAATCAGTTGAATCAATATTAGTTTCATTTTGAAATACTGGAACAAATTTTATTTAACCCACGACCATTTTTTCATTGCTTTCATTGCAAGTTTACGATCACTTTGAAATTTTGGAGCATATTAATGTCAATACATATTCAACAAATTCAGTTTAGGATCGAATTCTATTCTTAATTTTTATACAATGAATTATAATGTGTTGCGGGTATTTATCAAAAAATACTCTACTTTCTAAAAAAAATGATTTCACATTTTTTTTGATCAAAAAAACTTTTTTTATTAAGAAAATGTTTTTCAAAATATATTAAAATTTTATTAAGAATTGCATTTTGCAATGCATCGGTTCCATTACTTGCAAATTCTCAATTCTTCAATTAAAAAATATTTTTTGCAAACTTTTTGAACTAAAAATGGATTTGTATCATAAAATTCTTGATATTTTTCTAATATTTTCTCATTTATTTTCGGCCGTGTGGACTAGCGGTCGAGAGTGGTGCATGTGGTCAAACTTGTTTCCAAACGCGGTGCACGCCCACGCGTGCGCAGACTTCGGGAGTTATGCGGCAGTGGGCTGCCAAGTTGCCAGGTGAATACTTACATCAAGTTGCCAATGATTCGCCGCAACTCTTTCGGAGAGTACTACAAGAACGGGCCATCATACAAGTGGCTTGGTGGGCAGACGAAATAGGTATGTAGGGGGCTTCGGGGGGGCGGCATTTGTATGCACTTGGATTAAATTTGCTGTTTGGTTCTGCAGCAACTCACCAAATCTTTTAATATAGTTTTCATGGTTTCTTGCTGGGTAGTGATGTGCGTGAGTTTTCACGCATGCATTACAAACTTCGGCCGTGAAGAAGAGTTTGCCCCGGAGAAGAGCCGCCTCTGGAATTGTTTGGTGTCAGGTTCCAAATTCTTACAATGTGACCGTTTGGATATGGGATGAACGCATGAAATTGAAACCCCATCCGTGAGACAATCATGGTTCATGAAAAAAACAGAGTTTTGGGGGGTGGAATTTCGGATGGCCGGCCCGCACAGTGGGAATACTTTCCCGGAAAGCCAATGACATTTTGTTTGTTGGCTGCTTGCCTTTTTCTCGTCTCAGGAAAGCTATCGTGACCTTTGAGGCACATATCCGTGGATTTGTCATGGATGTGTTGATGGGTGGCAAGTGGTCAAACCAATGGTATGGAATTTTTAAGTATTATGATGCGGCCAAATTATTGAACGCATGATTGTTTGGATTTAGTTTGATTTGATTTAATTTGTTTTTTCATTTTCATGGAAACTATGCATGGTAGAGGCGATTTGCAGTGTAATAACTTGGATTTTGTTTTTTTTAAGGTTTTATTTGGTTTGTCTATTCCTTACTGTAGAAATATTTTGACAGGGGGGTACCATGTCACACGGGGCCGAAGATTGGAACGATCCCACCAGGTTCCGATCTTGTTATCGCCTTTTGGATCGTGGGACACGGGAACGCAGCCAATGGATATGTTTTTTTGAACATCCTTCAAAGTTTACATAACTGCTTTCGTGCCTGAAACTTAAGGGTTGGAAAAACCGATGTTCTTTGTTGGAAGGCTTCCTGGTGGGTGATATACCCTCATGGATTGTAATTCTCTTGTGTCTGTGTATGTGAAAACCCAGCGGTCCGTGATTTTTTTTTGTATTCCGCCGCATTTCCTTTGTTGACTGGGTCAGGAGACGATTCCGGATGATGTGAAAATGATCTACAATTCCAAGTTCCTCGGTCAAGTGCAGCAGTGCAGCATTGGATGTGCTGCTTTAACGGGATTTGATGGCGAATCTGATTGCGTTTTGCTTTGATCAACCTGCAAACAGGTTGAAACCAACAACAAGAAATGAAGAGAGTTTCGGGACGTGTTTCTTTTACCTACTTACTAATTTCCCATGTTATCTTAACCAAATGTAGGTAAATAAACCAGTCCCATGGATGGTATGGGCAATCATCAAACCCAGCCGAGACGGTATGAAAGGATACCTCCAAGGCCCAGCTCAAGAATGTGAAAGTAGATCGTTTGGCCCCTAGGATCGTTATAAATGGGTAAGGAGTTAAGGAGTTATAACTCTCCCATAGGATCCATGTATGGTATATTTTCCTACATTTGGTTGTTTTTAATGGTAAAATATGGTAAATGTAGGTAAATATACCATACATGGATGGTAGGGGTCTAGGTACTCATGTATTTTCGGCCATTTATCTGGGTGATAACTCTCCATTTATAACTTCTCAAAGGCCCACTTTGTAGACCTTCTAGATATGTAAATGCCTGCCATTTTGTTTGATTCTGGAAAAACAATTGCACAACTCTTCTGTTCCTTCACAATTTACCTTGCCTGAAACAAACAGCTTGCCCCCGAAAAAGCGATGGTGACCTGGGTTGGAAGATGAGATTTCCGAAGGTGGTGTGGGGGACTGTTTTCAGATACGAATCTGATACGTTTCAGGCAGTGTATTCCTTATCCATACCATCTATGTTTGGTATATTTACCATTATTTACCTACATGAATGGTTGATTTGATGGGAAATTATAGGATCACATACCAAACATGGATGCTATATCTCATGGAAACCCAGAGGTTTTTTTTACTGAATGTTCTCCCTCCAATGACTTGACAAAGATCAAAAGGGCAAACAACTGGGAGTTACAAATGTGTAGTGTGAGTTTGATTCAACAGCTTGGCCCTGAAAATTATGCCATCCCAAAAGGAAACGATGGTATTCCAACCATCCATTTTCAGGGGCTACGTTAGTTTTCCCTAGTCTTCCCAAATATCTTGTGAGGATGTATTTGGACACACAAACACCTCCTTTTTGAAGGCCTTTAGGGGATCCAAATGCCGATCCTCACAAGGTATGACTGGAGGATTTTGAACAACTAGGGTTATTCATAAGCAATCCTTTTCTCTCCCAATAAAAAGGCTTTCCATAGCTTCCCCCCCTTGGAAACCTCTAAGGAATCCTGGCATGAATCCTGCCTTGACCAAATACGTTGCTTCGTCAGTTGTATGTGGGGGGCAGATGGAAGCAGGTTGCGGCAAACCATGCTGGCATGTAATGACTTGACCATGTAGTAGTTGGATTGTTTTGGGTATTTTTCCCTATGGATCCAATCACCTTGTCAGATGATGATTGGGGTGTATAATCACATCCTCAGCAAGGTATTTTGGTTCCATTACCATTCTCAGAAGGTGATTGGATCCCTAGGGTTTGTATATCTACTACTATTTAAACATGTGTATTAAGATGTCTAAATCAATAGCCTCTGGGCACGTATTCATTTATATCGTATTTTCTAGAAGATCATTGTATATCACCTTTTTGCGAAGAACACTATTGGTGACAATGCTTATTGTCGGAAAGCAACATCAACAATCATGTTCAAGGTGGACCCCTACCAGATATATATAAATGGAGTTATGGGGCCCTCATAAATTGCCTTATAAAGGGGCCCCATGACTAAAAATTCCGGTGCCGGTGCCTACCTTGCAGAAGCATTTGGATACTGTATCCATGATCCTTCCCTAAAAGGTAGTACCTCCCTGGAAGTCGTTGACACCATTTTAAAAAATGGTGGTTCCTTCTGGATGATGATTATCACCCCACTAAAATAATGGTGGTTCGGAAGCCAACCTATAAAAAAAGGTGGTTGGACTTCCAGGGTACTCTTTCTCCCATAATCGAAGTGGAAAATTGCTATGTTTGAAAGGTAAATATTTTTTTGGAGACACAGCCATTTCATGCCATTTCTCAATGAAACATGATTACGGGAGGAAGGGTATTAGTGAGGTAGTCTCTATCCAAAGCTACCTGAAAATGAAATTCATTCTGTGGGACTTTCCTTCCAAATCTAGATCAAATTCTTATGCAAGGAATTCCCCTTTAGGTTTCTCTCCCCAAGTTCACGCGTTAGATTTATCCCTAACAAATAGCATCTAATATAGGTTCGCGAAAAAAAACATAATGTGATTTTTCTGGTGTTTTGGACTCCCCAAACCCTTTCTGAGGTTTGTGTTTCTTTGTGTTTAAGGGGTCCAGAAAGAAGGTTTAATTCCTACAAGATTGGCCCCCTACTAGTTATAAGTATAGGGCCTAAATCACGCCACTTATAGTGGTTACAAACCCCAGTGAATCCTACGGATGCAGACCCCGAAAAAACATACCGATTACTTCTGAAGGGGGTATGACTCGCCTGGATGTCGGCCTTTTCCTTTCTTTTCATGGGTGATTTGTAGGTGAAGCATGGTAAATCTTCCAGGTTGCACACTCCGGGAAAACCAACATGGTTCACAAACAAAAATTCACCAATTTTGCAAAGGGAAAAAAACATCTTTACTTCCAAATCTCCCATTAATTGTGTTGTTCCCATCCGTTGATTTTTCTCTCGGGTGTTTGCCGGGACGTCAGAACCCCTCACAACCTGCGGTGCCGCACCTGAGGATACTCCGTGCTTCCGTCGGTGGAAGCCCTTCCGTCCAGGTCTGCAGCTGCCAAAACCGCCGAGTTGATCATCCCGCCATTCTTTTTGAGATGATCCATGATTCAGATATTTTTGAAAACCCTAGGCCTCCCCAAAACAAAACCCCCAAATGAAAGTAAAAATCCGAAACATAAACTGGTTGCTGGACTGGGTCTGGGGTATGTTCCAGGGGTATGTTGGAAAACTTTTGGACATACGTACAGGTTTTTGAACCTCATATACCTTGTTGCCGACCCAAAATTGTGGGGGATAACGGTGGTTTGTAGTATCCACAGAAACACCTCCACAGTTAAGGTATACATGCAGGATGCTCGAACACTAGGGTAGGTTTGAAGGGACATTCATGTACTAAAATAGTTTGTGAATCATTTCTTGAACAACCTTACGATCATCCCCAAAAAAATCGATAAATTTAGGAATCATTTAATCATCCACTCACACAACAAATGGCTGCGTGTGCTTTCCAATGATGCATTACTTCATACATGTTTTCCACACCCTGGAAGTCCAAGACCAAACAAAGACTGGTCTTTAGGATGATCCACATAAAGGATTCCCTACTACCTATGGGCAAAGTTTGGTTAAACTGGATTCGGTTCAACAGCCTGGGATCTTTGGCAGTTAATTTGGCAAACATTTCCCGTTGGTCAACCAACGCTTTTCCGTCTCAGAAACAAGGGTTGAACATGTTCGGCCTTTTTAAGGGGAACCCAATGGTTCATAAGCCCTGCAATATGGCCGGCTATTTCTAGGGGCGGGTTCGTTAGGGGCGGTTAGTTCAACAGGTGGTTAGAGTTGTTTTATTTTTTTAAATGTAGAGACTCATCATTTACTGGAGGAAACGATCCAGTTTGACTAGTTCAATTGCATGGAAACTTGAAATTCTTTAGTAATCGATTTTGAGGGATGAATCAGGTACCAAAAAAATCACCTATGGCTATATGGGTCAGCATTTTCAGCCTACACTCAACAGGTTGATTGAAACGAGAAACTTGTCACATGCAGGTGCGAATCGAAGAAAAGATTGGATGCCACGTCATCCTTTGGTTGCTTGAGATGAATGACTACGGGTTGAATGGGGGTTGTTCATCAGGTGAGCAGTGAAAAAACCTGGTGCTTTAGGGTATATAGGTTCAAACATGGAAACACGAACACCTGAGCAATGAAAGAAAACTGGTTCTCTACTTGTAGGGAAAAAAGGGGGAATATACTACCCAGAACTTTTGGGGATTCTAATACAACCATCATAAAGATCCCTATTAAACTAATAACAATCAGTATTTCAATGGATTCTTTTCAGAGCTTTGTGACCTAAAAATATCCTAAAGATCTCGTTGAACAACTCCAAGCTATATCTGAAAAAGTGCTTGGAGGGGAATTCGCTCCCAGGACTTGTAGGTCACGGCAACGGGGCTGGCAGCCATGTTCATGGCCATTTGAAAGGAAAACAACACGATCCTTAGGGGACTTACAATCACCATGGTTATTAACTGTACTTACTGACTGGGATGCTCCTCCTAAGTGGAGTTTCAAAACTGCCCATGGCCCCATGGGAAATGTTTTTGCGAGGCCTTTTGACTAGGGCCTGTTTGACATGGAGTGATTTCAACTGAAGCCGATTGGTTGGATGTTTATCACTCTGGTTATTCAGCAAAAACTTGGAGCAACCAACTGATTATCAAGGTGGGGTAAAGTTATGACCAGTCAACCAAACTCCACAGTCAAGAGATAAGTTCATTCCATTCTACCAGTTGGTTCTGAAAGGGTTTATTTTCCATGTCGAGGGCAATTTCAGAACCCCTAGCAAACAGATTTCATTCCCGGGTCAATTCGAAGCTTCAATAGCCAGCCAAAAAAAAGACGCCAGTCACCTAGTCACCTGCATAAAAGTCTGAAGATAACTTGAGGGGTTGGCTGGATGGACAGCCATGAAACAAATGCCTGGAAGCTAAAGTGCTAACATCTACAGGGTGGCCCTTACCCGATATAAATGGGGTTATAGCCCCTATAAATGGCCTTATGCTTGGGTGACTTGGGCTATTTCACCCTAGTTATAGAGGTTATAATAATTTTTATTTTTAATTCCATTTAAAACTAGTAGGGCCCGCCTTGTATGAAATGTGCTTCCGTTTTTAACCAAAACCAACGGATTTCATGTGTTTATGTTACTACTCTTTATGGATGTTTGTGGTTTGGCTACAATTTGGGCCAATATAGCACGTTTCATCGCCGAATTGCAAAGAAAATGCCATGGCACCTACCTTTTGGCCCAATTATGTGATCCAGTGATCCATTGAACATGTTCCACAATCCAGTGGCGGTCAGAAAGTATTTCAGAGCCAATTGACTGATGTACCTTAATCTTCCAAAACCTTCCAACCATACTTTGAGTTCCAAACCCCGGTCCACTCAATGGTTCTGGTATATTTACCTACCAAACTGGGTAGTTGAACGGGGGTAGATGTCACGGTACACACACACAACAGTCCCATTGAGCGTTTGGGATAGGAATCATTGTTCTAGCTCGTTACAATCCCCATATCTGGATAGTATAATTAATTCCTATATCTTCACCCAGGTGATTCAAAATGACCTTTTTATGGAGGTCACTTAGCCTTCGAAAGGGTCACTTAACCATCCAAAAAAGCTCGCATTCGCAGAATTGCCAGGTGGATGTTAGTTTCCAAGAGAATCCAAAATTACCCGGCCCCCCCTTTAATGCCATTCTAATGCCACCTCCTGCCTCGGAAATAAGGCCTTATTCAGGGATGATGATTCACAAAGGATTGCCAGGTACCCTTTATTTTCACCATACATACACATACGTTTTTTTTCTCTCCCTTCATTCTCCAGCAAGATGCCAAATAGATAGCAGAAGGACCAGGTTGTTTTTTTCTGAACCATTGGATGATTGACCTCCCGAGGCTTGGGCCGAACCAGTGCCTACCTTGTTGCGTGGTGAGGATTTTCCTCCACCAAAGAGGACTTGAAAGCTTTTTGGGGTGCCTGGGAGTCAGTGAGTTTTGTTTTTGTAGAGGAAGATTGAATTTATTCAGATCTATATTTTTCTTAAAATGTTCACACAGTTGACATATATAGATTGAAATATCAAACACCATGTTGACAAACAGAACCTCTATTGAAGGACCAATCATCAATTGCCATTACTAGTTGAATTTCATGTGTATTTTCCTCACGTCAGGCTCAACTCCCGGAAAGTTTTTTTTTGGGTGGGGTGGAAGTCGGTGGTTTTTGTCAGGATTTTCTCCCCATGTTGGATGGGTGAAATTAGGAGAAAAAATTGTCCGTATGTAAGTGGTATAGTTTCATGTGCAATAAATATGTTAACTAGGTGGTGGTTTCAAATATGTTTATTTTCACCCCTTTTTGGGGAAGAATACCAATTTGACTCATATTTTCTCATGGTTTGGTTCAAGCACCAACTAGTTAACATGTGATATGTGTTTTTTTTTGACATTTCGGGATTTTAGGCCAATTTCGACGACTATTTTTGGTTCAAGTTGACAACCTGAAAACATCAACTAGTTAGAGTCTGTCAGTCCCATTTGAACCTCCAAATGTCCCCCAAGTATGGAGGATGGGCTTTGAAGGGACGACTAAAAAAAAAGAGTTGCTGACTACAAAAACCAACCTTAGCACTTTAGCGATCCTCCAAGTAATCCCCCCGAAAAAAACGATGAAACCAGATGGTTTCATTTGCGTAGACAACTGATGGTTTCACCCAGATGCTTTTCATGTGTCTTCTGGGGCATGAAGATTGGATCAGGAGCGACGCGGTGCTGCCGGATCACACGAAGCCGTTTCAACACTATGGACAGGCTTGGCGCATTGTTGTGGATGATGATGTCTCATGATGACATACATGTATTAGTTTGAAGGATGTGACAAAAAACTTGTGTTTGTCTAAGGTGATGTTTTACTCGTTTTTGTTCCACCATGGTAAATCATTATTAAACTTCCATTTGGGAGAATATGTTTTCACTTTTTCCAAGCATCTTAAACAATCTCTGAGAAAGGGAACGTGGTTGTATCAGTGGAGTTTCCTGGTTCCCTTAATAGGTGGTAGGTGATATATAATCCCCCAATTGTTAGTATATACCACTTATATACATACCACTTATATATTGCCCATTGGGTGATTATATATATCACCTACCACTCATTAGGGGAACCAGAAACAGCTGTTGATTGTAGGAAACATTTGGATATGCTGAAAATCAGGGAGGATCCAGACCTGAAAAATGTCCTGCAGCATTCGTTGGCAACGTTGAGACACACGAATATGATTTAATCCAATACCCATACGTAATCCATGGGACTAGTATATTTACCACCTGCATTTCCCATAAAAATCTACAAAAATGTAGGTAAATATATCAAACATGGATGGTATGGGATAAATATATTACAGAGAATCATTTATAGACTGTTCTGGTTGTACTGTGTGAAGTTGTCTTTGGTCAGCAGTTTGATGTTTTGTTAGTCTTTTCGTTAGGTGCTTCGTGCTACATCATTTCTATGTGAATCATGTAAAGTATTTCTGATTTATGTTCGGGTAGCAGCATTTTGGATAACCCCCGGGCTGCTGGATAGTATATGGGTGGTTTTGCATATGCTCTTGTGTTCGCCTACTTGCTCAAGAAATCCTGCCAACTTGACGTGCGAACCTGCCAACCAACAAACAAGTGTTTTAAGTTTTAAGTTTTTAAACCATAAGCATTAATCATTGCATGTCCAACAATGTCCAACAATCAACTTATCAACAATCCTTCTCACTTACTCTCAGCTTCCAAACACCTTGTGAGTAGGTATTTGGACCGGAAAAACCCACCCCAAAGAGCTTCCGAGCAGGTATTTGGAAGACTAGGCTTAGTAAGGCACCCATTAAAACAAAGCCGTTTTCATAATTTTTGGTACTTGGATGTCCCCGGAAGTTAGTAAATTGTTAGGATCAGTGGGTTAGTTATAACCCCAATGTACTGATATACTCTATTTATAAGTATAGGTTACAACCCATTTACTGAGGATTGATCCTAACTTCCAACGGGACATCCAAGTAGTCGAGTTTTCATTCAGGTTTTGATTCATCCGCGGGGGCCGAGTTTAGGGATTTTCGGGGCGGGTTGGGTTGATGTTTCTCCGGCAGTTTTCGGGTGAGCCATGGTAGTTTTCGGGGGTTCAAGGCCCTCAGCCCAATGAATTATTGCTAAGCAGCCCTTTCAAACACCCAAAAGTTGTGGATCCCACAGGATCCATGGGACTGGATTATTGACCTACATTATAGGTCATTAGGTGAAAAATGGCCACACGAACAAGGGGAAATGTGTAGGTAAATATTCCGTTTATTTTGAGGACCCCAGCGGAAAACAAGTTCACTCACCTCTCCATTGAAAGGTCCAATGATTCTGAGGGACTGATATGGAAAACATTCTTCCCATCGCCCCCCTGAAAAATGACGATTAGACACAACGACTTTCGTTACAAAATGCATGGTTTCATGGGAGAGATATGTGATGTTTGCGGGGTGTAACTTTTGAAAAGAAACGAATGAAATGATCCCAAAGGTTACCCGAGTCAAAAGCTTCTGAACAAGATTTGGTGTGACCCTACTCCCCACCACAGTCGCCATCCTCCAGTCGTACATGCAATTTTGCCATGGGGGGAGCTTGACACCCATCCTTGGTGCAGAGCAGATATCTCGTGCTCCCGTCGCACTAGGCGAAGGAAATTCCTGCAGGCACCCCGCCACAGGACGGGTGTTTTGGGTGGATGGCCTTCCAACACACAGCCCGTCGCAAAACGGCGGAGTAAAATCCAAATTTGGATGTTTTCTGGCGAACTTACAGGGATTCATAACGCGTCTTACGAAATGGATGTTTGTTTATGTTGCGATTATGTTGCGTGTTTTTTCTTGTATACTGGGATGTCCATGGTACTTAGTAAATGGATTATAACCCCTTTATAAGTAGGTTGTAAGTCCCGTAAATAGGTTAACAGGAAACCAACTTACTAACTAGTTGGTAACTTCTATGGACATCCTAGTATAGGTATATCACTATATTTTTCCCGGGATTTCCCCGATCCAATCCTGGGCATAAGATTTTTCGGCCATGAATCCTACGAATTTTCGGAAGGGGTCGACCGGATTCTGGATGGGTATATATTTCACAAGCATAACAACCTTGCGGGATCAGATGTATATAAAGGTGAGTCATCGCCTTGGAAGTTACTGTAGTTATTTTTCTTCCACTTATGACAGGCTTTGTGAAGGTTTGAAGCACATTGCCTGGTCATAACTTGAATCTGGAACTTAATCCACATGGGTTTTGTGGTGTTGAAAAAGGGGAAGATTAAGCAAAACTTGTATGAAACCCACTGTTAGTGGAAGAATTCCTGCACCACCTGGGATGTATAAAACCCTGTAGATAATGGGATTTGTATTTACCATATTACCATATCAACGGGTGCAGGATGTCTTGCATTCTTGCATCAACAGTATCAACTTGGTTGTTTTTACC
This sequence comes from Breviolum minutum Mf 1.05b.01, assembly GCA_000507305.1. NCBI lineage: Eukaryota > Dinophyceae > Suessiales > Symbiodiniaceae > Breviolum > Breviolum minutum. The sequence continues at coordinate 94,776 of DF240797.1, forward strand.
GGAAAATTGGGTAAGATTACCTGACTAACCAAGGAACATACTTTTCTGAACTTTCTGGGTGGTTTCAACAATTTCTTGAATTTTCTCAGCGCTCTTTGGGGAAGATGGATCCAATTTGACTTTCACATGTTTTTCAGATGGGTTGGTTCAGCCACCAACTATAGTTTTAGAAACTAGTTTTAGACATTATAGCTTGAAAACAGAAACTATACTTGTAGCAACAAGTTGCCAGGTTTTTCCAAACCTTTTAGATCAATGTGACTGTGTTTGGCCACTCAATATCTGAGGATAAAGTTTTTCCGGAGTCCCTAATGTAACCCCCCAAACCTCACAGGTTATTTAGAAGAATGGAAAATCCACTAGGTGGTGATTTCAAATATTTGTTTTATGTTCACCCCTACCCGGGGAAATGATCCAATTTGACTGATATTTTTTCAAATGGCTTGAAACCACCAACTAGATCCAAATCGTGATTGTTTCCAAGCGAACCGGATTTCTTAATTTACTGTTGTTAGATTAGTTTATTATTCCTAGATTCATTGCCATGTTCCAATGGTTCTAAATTGCTTTCATGGGTACATGGGTGTTTCCTGAAATGGTGGTACCCCCAATGGCAGTACTGGGCCCCCACAACTGTGGTAAGTGGATTGATTATAGTTTTGCCCACTAGCCTGTTGTCAGGCTGTGGAGTGTGGTTTATTGAGGTGAAATATCACCATTTCCAACTAAGGGAAGGCCTATTGCTGTTACGGGTTTTTTCAACCTTTTGCTGGAGGTTTTTCTTGGCAAAAATCTGCGATTTCTGGACGTCGCAACTTTTTCGGAAACATCAAAGATGAAGTTCCATCTGAAGTAGATGGGAAATCGCAACGTAAGTTGCCTCCCTGGGAGGTTAATTTCCGGCAACAAGGCAGTTTCAGGGAGTATCATCTTCTAGTGATTTTAGTGTTTTGTTTAAGTCACGCCATCGTGTTGATTGAGAAATTGTGTTGATATCAACAAATGTCCCATGACAGGGCTGCAAGCATGCAGGGGTACTGTCGTTGAGCAGATTTCTTTCCACGTAAATTTTGCAGCTAAAAAGAAAATTCGATGTGCATCCTGCGTTGGGAGATCATCCTCAAATATCCCAACGGACCCCAGAGGATGTTTTTGTCAACATCGTGTTTGTTCGTCAACTTCATGTACACCCCTGAAGATTAACATGGAACATAATAATGGAGGTTTGGAAGATCATTTTCCTTTCTAAACGGGTGAATTGTGTTTGTTCCATGTTAATCTTCCAGGGTGTAACTTCAGATTCCGTAGTGCTGTCCGCCATAGACTCCAGGAGTTTCCACGGATCAATGTGGCTATGCTGCGTGCAGACAAGGACTTATATTCCCCCCATCTCACCGAAAGGCATCATTCAGCACTCATACTGTATAGGACAGGTATCGATATTGCTTTGTTTGGGAGGTGATATATGAATTTCTCACCTTTTGACCAGAAACAGAAAATCGCAGAAGTAAGGAATATACTTGGAGGATCATCCCATTTAGTAAGTGGTTAATAACCGTGGTTAGTAAGTCCCCCAAATGGGGTTATTCCCCTTCCAAGTGGCCTAAATGGCTTATAAATAGGGGTTACTAACCACTTACTAAATGGGATGATCCTCCAAGTAGGCACCTTATTGTGTTTTGTGGGATGTGGGGATCTTGTAGGTCCATCATGTGCTGCCTAGCACCGTTCTTTCACGGGTGTCCCTGGATCGTAACTAGTAAGTTGGTCTATGTCACCTATTTACGGGACGTATATCCAACCTACCTATATATTTCTGGGGTATTTATAATAGATTTATCCTAAGTATCAGCAGGACATCCAATCGTACACTTTGATATATTTCGTAGTGAATCGTACATACTTGGATGTCCCAGGAAGTTAGTAAAAGGTTAGGATCAGTGGGTTATAATTTCAATATAATATACCCCATTTATGAGTAGGTGTTTAATCAATTTACTAACCATTGATCCTAACTTCCAACGGGACATCCTGCAGCAGATATGTCTCAAAATTTTCGGGACTCGACCAACTCCTTTGGCACTCTGTAAAGGTGTTGGTCGAGCCCGCACCCTTGAGATGCCAATTCTACGTATTCTACCTTAACCAATTGGGAATATCCCAGTCCCATGGTTCCAGTCGAGAGTGGAGATTACTAAAAGACTGACTTAACCATTCAAAAATTGAACAGTGATCATTCTTGGACAGTAAGTGGCATGAGCATGTTTCCATTTGTTGGTGAAATGATTAATCCCTAAGAATCCAGACCCCTCTCTAGAGTAGGATTGATGGTCTCAATCCCACCCCAGAATGGGATTGTAGGGGAAATCCCTTTCTTAGGACATATTTGGATCCCATTATAACTCCATTTAGAACTGCTAGCGGCCCACCATTGTAGGGGAAGTGCCCTCCCTAGAGTAGGATTGATGGCCTCAATCCCCAGAATAGGAATATAGGGGAAATATCTTTCTAAGGACATATCGGGATTCTTGGGGAAACGCAACAAGGTGGGCCCCAAAAAACAGTTACGAGTAGGGTCCCAAATCACTCCACTTATAGTGGTGAAATAACCCCAGGCAAACCCGTTGATTTTCGGCCATTTACGGGGGCCCCAGAACTCCACTTATAACAGGTAGAGGCCCACCTTGAACAAATGTTTTTTTTGGTTCAAGTGTTTGTTTCATGTTTGTTGCTGAGATGTTTTTCTCACCGCTGGCTGCCAGGCCTGCCCATTTACGGCTCCATGTTGGCATGGTAAAGTTAACGTTGAAAGGTACTCCCCAAAACACTAACATTTCCAGTGGAAGACCCTACCATTTGAAGATGTATTTCCTATTGAACATGGGGATTTTCCAATGTTTGTCATGTTAGTTTTCAGGGTGTATATCAAATCCCACGTCCCTGTGGAGAAGGTTTTTTTTGCAAAAATGCTTTCACGAACCAGGGAAAAAAAAAACCCTTTGGGTATGGCTGGAAGATGGCTTGGAAGACTAGGAACAGACAGATACACAGTCTGTTTTAACCATATACATACTAAATGCTCAGTCTAGAATGAGGGGTGTCAGGGTTGTTCCCCGAGAAAGTTCCCAAAAGATATTTCTCAATGCGATTGTGGCAAATTGAAGAACCCCGCTTACTGTTAGTGTACCTCTTCCTTTTTCCACTTTGACCAGCAATTGATTTCCCGCAACAAACCAAACCGCTGTTTGGAATAAACAGCGTTTTTTTCAACGGGCGCTGTTTGGAATAAACGGCGCTTTTTTCAACGGGCGCTGTCCTGGTCTGGGAGCGTCTGATTCGAGATGGCTGAGACCTCAGACAACACCTGAAGCAATGGTTTGAGTTTGGGAGTCGAGTATGCCGTTAAGAATTCACACACTTTCCAAGAAAGGATATATTTTTATACGGTTCCGAATTTCACCTGAAAAGGTCATACAAGGTGGGCCTAGTTGTCCTAGTTATACATGGAGACATTAGCCCTATAAATATCCCTTATAAATGGGTGGCTGCCTGGGGTGAAAAAAACATATAATGCTTCAGGATGGTCAATTTGAAGGCCCTTCCCATATTTCGTCAATTTACAGCGACCGAAAACACACGAGTTTTGGGCCCCCAAATGGTGGTGAAAAGTAAGGGAAATGGGACCCCGAAAATTTCAGGGAAACCTAGGTCGGTGAAATATTATAATTTGGCCAGCCATATGCTCCAAACCATCCAGATTTTGTAGACCCTTGTGGTCAAAGACTATTTTTATCCATAATAGTATGACATAATCAATTCCATACCATCCATGGGACTGGTAATATATATATTTATACCTACATGGTTGGGTTATTTTTTTGCGCTCCCAAAGATTAACATAGAACCTGAAAAAGATGATTTGGTTCAGATGATTTTCCTCTTCCAGGGGGGCCGTATTCGCAGGTCCCAGCCGTTAATCAATCTTCCGGGGTGTAGTACCATCTGACGGTAAACATAGCAGTCCCATGGTGGTCTTTTGGGCTTGGTTTTGAGGTGTACTATGTGTGATTGAAATGACGTGAAAGTAAGTAAGTAAGGATCCTACCAAGATGTCCTGGAAGTTAGGATCAATGCCCTACGAATCCAGACCCCTCCCGAAAATTCGTAGAATTGATGGTCGAAAAATCCCATCCCCAGGTCATAGGATTAGAAGGGAAATCCCGGATTCTTTAAGGACATATCTGGATCCTTAAAGATGGTTAGGATCAACTACTTCTAAATTGTTTGTGAAAATTGGCATAAAAAACCCACTGATCTGATCTGAACCTTTTAACTTCCAGCGAGACATCTAAGATTTGAGTTTGAGAAACATCAAAAACAGCTACTTACCAGGTACGTGACTGGAAGAAAAGGATGAGAGAAAAAGGTGGATTTTACTCCTTAGGTGGTGGTTTCAAATAATTTTTGTGTTCACCCCGATCCATGAGGAAATGATCCAATTTGTTGAACATCTTTTTTTCACATGGGTTGGTTGAAACCACCAACTAGTTATTATTTCGACAGAAAGGGGGGGCAATTTCCCTAAGGATGAAAAAAACGTCCTTGGGGAAATTTCCCATTGGTTTTGGTTGCTTGTTGCAGCTTCCTTCCTTTTGTTTCGAAAAACCCCCTTTCTTCCCGGGAACCTCGGGGTTCACCAAGGTGCAACTACGTTGGGCCTTTCATCGTAGTTTATCGCTTCCAGAAGCTGTTTCTTGGACGTTCGAAAATCGTGGATTCGTCGCAAATGATGGGGGCGTTTTTGGAGCCGATCTGAAAGCCTATATCTAGGTGGTGGTTTCAAAGATTTTTTATTTTCACCCCTATTTGGGAAAGGTTTCCATTTTGACTGATATTTTTCAAATGGGTTGAAACCACCTAACTAGATATTGTTTTGAAAGGTTTTCTTTTGCGTTTCTTAATAAGGAAACTATTGATTACCCTCCCTGAAGGTAACAGCTTGCACCTGTAAACTGTGTGGTTGGAATGCGATCGTTTCCTTTTGGGATGGCCCATTTTCAGGAGCGAGCTGTTAGTTTTAGGGAGTGTATATCAATGAATTTAAATAGTCTTTGACCACAAGGGTCTACAAAATCTGAGTGGTTTTTGTTGATTTCGGAAGCGGGTTCTGCGATATGGTTTGAGGGGTTTGCATTGAATCAACGGTATAAACAAAGTTGAGGTTGAATATTGCAACTGCCATAGGTAACTAGTACTCACGATATATCTAGTAACTAGTATTTTTTCGAAGACTTTCATCTTGTGTCTTAAGATACCTTTAGTTTGGATGTTTTTTTTTGAATGTGGCTCAAGGACCTCCTCGATGATCTTTCTAGCCGCGTCACGGTAGCAATTCACCGCAACAGGTAGCTTAGCAATTCACCCCAACAGGTAGCTTAGCAATTCACTCCAACAGGTAGCTTAGCAAGGGAAAAATCCCTGTATATAATTCATGTAAAAAGATGCAGGCCAAAACATGCAGTCGAATACCTCCTCAGTTTTAAGTGTTTTTGGTCTGATGTTTTTTTTTGGGAGTCCGAACAACCAAAACACAAGGTGTTTGGATGTTTGGGGTCAGATTCACAAGGCATTGCAAGTTACTATAGGTTACTCAGATTTCTGTAGTGTTTCTTTAAATTTGCCTGATACACTGTTGGGTTCCTCGACATTCTTTGTGAGGGGTCTATAACATGAGCAGTGATTGAAGACTGGTTGTTTGGGATATAAGCGGGGGTTATACTACACAAGTTGTATAATACCCTCATCTTCCAGTTCCCTGTGTATTTGGAACCAGGGGACGATCGTTACCTGATATATTGGCTTGCCTGGGAGCTTGGTTCTAAGTAGATAGGAAACTGGAAAATCATATATGATGATTAAAAGAGACAATGTATCAATGGAGTTTCCTGGTTCCCTTAATAGGTGGTAGGTACCATATATAATCACCCAATTAGCAATATATAAGTGGTATATATATATATATAACTA
>DF240798.1:0-92359 GCA_000507305.1 Breviolum minutum Mf 1.05b.01
ATGAGTCAGTACTCTTCAAGCAAGATCAAACCAAACAAATCAATATTGTGATCAGGAAGGTAATATATGCTCAGAATCAGCATGGAAATCAACAAGGTCTACAAATACAATGCTCTGACAGAAGTCCCAAATGCAGAAATATAATCACAAGTTCTTCAGAAGGCACTTCTGGTTCTCTTCATTGCAAGCTGCAACATTTCAATAAAATCCACCGATATAATGCTCTGACAGAAGTCCCAAATGCAGAAATATAATCACAAGTTCTTCAGCAGGCACTTCTGGTTATCTTCATTGCAAGCAACAACATCTCAAAAAGGTCTAAGGAAAGAATACGCGCAATAGATTTGCTCTGACAGAAGTCCCAAATGCAGAAATATAATCACAAATTGTTCAGAAGGCACTTCTGGTTCTCTTCATTGCAAGCCACAATTCAAAAACATCCACGGATATAGTGCTCTGACAGAAGTCCCAAATGCAAAATATATAATCACGAATTGTTCAGAAGGCACTTCTGGTTCTCTTCATTGCAAGCCAACATGGTCAAAAAGGTCTTAGGAAGGAATACGCAATAGAATTGCTCTGACGGAGGTCCAAAAGCAAATAGGTAATCATAGGTTGCTCAGAAGGCACTTCTGGCAAAGCTCAAAACAGTTCTCAACGGAACCGGTCGCTTGCGCAGTCATGGTATGCATACACTTGTACATAGAAATTGCATTATCGCAAATAACGTGTTCAATGGCAAATCCTTTGTAGTAAACAAAGATGATAACCATATATGCTCCATTACTAATCCAAAAACACACGTCACCTCTGAACTATGAACTTCATCCCCAAGCATATCCAAAGTCAATCGACTGTCCAAAAAATCTGCAACACATCACTGGTTTCACTGGGTCATGAGTCGTCATCATCATTTGTGAGCTGGGTAATCTTCTCCAATTGGAAATCTCTCTGCGCTATCACAAGAAATCAAACACACCACATTGGAGATTGTCAACACCATAAAAGCCAAAGTAGCACACAAACACACATACTTAAGACAAACATAAAAAACTGGTCCATGTTGGAGAACTACCCTTCAACGATATCCAGCTACTCTTTCCAGCTCTTGCCACCCCTCAACGATATCTGTGCTTTGCACCCACCAAAACAAAAAGCTTCACTCAACCGTCCCTCCAAACATGTTCCTCTCAGCTAGGATTCCTAGGGCCCATCGTTCCCATGAGTTGCACCGAGGAGCCACGAAGGTCCTGTTCAAAACCTTGGAAATCCCGGTGATCAAAGAGTTCCTGGCCGTGGCAGCTGGTGGAAAGAATGGCAGATAAGTAGAAGTGGAAGGGGGGCAATGTGGTTTCCAAGTTTTGGCATGATGGATTTTTTCATGATATTGTAGCTCATATATTATATTCTTCAATATTTCAATCATTCAACTGGTGATGTATCTTTTTTGTTGGTGATATTGGAGCTAGTCTAATCTGGATGAGCTGTCCTTCAACTCACAAGCTTAGAAATGCGAAAAAGTCAGAAGGAAGGTCTCGGGAGGTAAATAGTGTTTGAGACACACCGCATGCCCAGCTCCTTGGTAGTGATATCTTCATCAAGGATGGTGTTAAGTCCGTGCCATGTAGAGGCCGTTCTGGACTGCTAGTGGTTACATAGCCAGCTTAGGACCACTGTTTCCCTAGGGAATGGTGATCATGCACGCATGCCACAGTGGCCTGAAGCACTCCGAAGGACTTGTGGTAATGCACTAAGGTCTCTTGATAGTTCGGTAAGTACCTCTGCCGCTCGTCCATGCGTGAAATACATTGGCCATGGGCAACGTTTTGTGCAGTATCCTCAAAATGCATGATGAGCCGGTGAAACTGGCTAACTTCCATTCAATAATCCAATAGCCGGAAGATCCATTGACTGAAGGCCTCAATCACCCCATTGAAACAGCACTTCAATCCAGGAATCAGGGATTTTTGGGCACGTGTCCAGCTTTGGAGCTTGGCGCCGCGGCCTATAGGGCACAGAGTTTAAGAGAAGGTTTGTCTGCAAAATGGATGGGGCTGGCCATCAAGGCCTCAACAAAATGAGACATGCCACAACTCCAGAATGTTAGAAAATGAAGGAACATTCTGTGCCTATCTTCAACCTTTTTTCACTTTCATCTTAGAGATTTTGTAGATTCTCTTCTGCCAGGATAACACTTCAGTTTTTAGCTGACCCGAGCCCTCCCTTTTTGTTCGGGAATTTTTATGGGCGATCTAAAAAATCCTCTCGACAAAACAAAGAAAACAACAAGTACTCTTGGTACGGCACTTCTGTCGGTGGACGTGCTCTTCCTGGTGGGCAACAAAGGAGCATTGATTTTTGGCCATGACTGGGAGTGATGACTGCTAATCATTTGCATGCCACCCCAAGATGAGGACGTGTCAAAATTTCACCTCAAAATCCAAGATAGAAAAAAAAAAAGAAAATCAAATAGACCAATGTTAGTAAAGAATATAGCAGATAAACATGCTTTGGAACATTGCTTTCTAGAGTCACAGAGTGAATTTGCATCCTACAAAGCATTTTCTTGTTACCAGTAGAGACAAATGTCAGACTTTCAGGCACATAGAGCAACACATATCAGGATGGCAGCAGAGCAATTTAAAAGAAGCATAAACAGCACTTGTTCATGTACTTTCTTACCTCATGACAAACTTCCTCTGGCAACTTATTGAGGGCATGCTTGAAATCCGCCAACACAAAATGGCAAAGTTTAGTAGAAAACATGTCACTTGAACTGCTTGAAGTATACAAATCACAAGCCCAAGAAAGGCCTCCCGCCGAGGCTTTCGACGCCGGACCTGAAAAAAACAGGACGGAATCAACGGGGGTGAATCAAAGTGGTCATCCATTGAAATGATGTGGATCCAAATGAAACATATTATGCATATCATATGATTGATATGATTGTGTCAATGTATTGATCTCATATATCATCACATGAGAAAACAAATGTTTCCACAATTCCACATCAATTTCCTGTCACCAAACGAATCTGAATCTGCTGTTGATCATCCACGCAAAGCGCAAATCACAACAGCAGAAGGTTCAAGACTCAAAGTACTCAAAGTACAAAAATCCTAGTGACAAAAGCCTGCAAAGAAACATAACATGAGACACCAAAATGACGAAGTCCATGGTTGATAATCCAGAGTCTTCTTCTACTCTTAGTCAACACAACGTTCTTGGGAAACAATAAATCATAGTATGATAGCAACAAACTCAACACCAGGGGCCACTCGGCCTCCATTAGTAAAGGCCGCAGTTCCAAGGCAGCAAATGGCGATGGATGTTGCTTTGATTTAGGAAAAAAACCCTGGATGTTGGCGTTCAGGTTTGTTTGAAGATGTTGCTTTTAGGTTTGATGTTTAATGAGAAAAACATCTGCTGTTCTGGGTGTTCGGGTGCCAAAGTTTGAGAGACCAGGCGCAATGCCACAACATTGTCATGAGGTTTGTGTACTGTTTGGCTTGGCAAATTTTAGGCATGGCCTTGTTTTGCAACTATATCCCCCTGAAACACCGTGTCTTGCATGCCTACCAATGGTTGAATCTCGTTTCTGAAGCTGCGACTGTTATCAACATGATGTGCAGTTGCTGGCTGGAGCCTCAACGTTGAAAAAAAGAACGAAAGGAAATGGCCAACCCAATCGTTGAAAACAAAGGTCGGAATTGATATCAATCAAAGACCTTGCTGACAGGTGTAGACATCCTCACATTGAACGTGAACACATGCAACCCCAATGTTGCTGCACCAGCCCTCAAAAGTCTTGCATCTCTGTTTTTCCTCACAAATGCTTTTAAAAATCTAAGCGTGCCTGAAGCTGTAAAAATCTTAACAATTGGTATGTTAGCTTGTCCTGTGACAAAACTGCAAATCCTGGTGCAAACTTCCCTCATCGGGGTTTGAGGCTGCCAGGCATTCTTTCTCAGTTGTTTTTGCCTCGGTGGCTTGATCGCGAGACTGCCGGTACAAATGAAATAAGGAATGTCATGTTTAGAGGGAAGTGATTTTTGTGAGCACATAAAGACATGGAAAGACATTGAACATTAGCAAGTGATTTGCAAAATAGAAGCACTTCTTGTGATACGTAAGGGTCTTGTGATTTCAGAGAGTGGTCTACCAAAAGAAATGTAAGATCAAAGCTGTTGCGAAAGAAAAGGGCATACAAGCATGCATCGTGCGTGTGAATGGCTGATCCCCATGTGGATGACCCACGCCCCTGAGAAAACTAATGCTGTATGTGGGAGTATTGGAAATCTAAAGCGGAAGTGCTGCATGTATTGCAAGTGCATCATTCTTGTGGGGCGAAGTCCCGAACAAGAAACTCCACCACACTCAATCTCCCTATGCTTCAGGATGTATCTCTCAGAAAACCCAAAAGAAGACATGAAGTGCTCACCAACCCAACCTCGCTAGTCTGGACACGGTCCCTGAAACGAAACTGCTCCCTTCAAAGGAAAGATGGAACATGTCCCTTTTGAGATGGCATCAGTTTGCAAGATAATCATGTTGTATTAATAGCCAAGGACTCGGACCCAGCAATAAAAGTATGCGCTCCACTTTGTACCACGTAATATCAAAACCTCCCAAACTGAGGTTTTTTAGTCATGGTTTCAATGAGTATAATGGATCGATTCAACACGTGTACTCAGTTTACATGCCCCTCCCCGCTGGCACTTGCCTCAATTTGGTTTGCAATTGAGGCTTAGCTTGCTCCAGCTGTGTCAACTGTTGTCTGACCTGGAGTGTCCAAGCAAAGTCATTTAGGGACCTCTCCGTATCTTTGACTCTTGACATTGTTGCGTCCTGGCTATACAGCATGACTGACCATGTACTACCGGGGAGTCAGCATTGACTTACCCACAAATCCATAATTCCAGCCAATCCCATGGACCCATATAAATCATAGAACCAAAAAAATCGTCTTCGGATGCCACTACCCAATTTCAGTTATGGGAACATTATTCAAAATCCAAATTGTTTCCTCCTGCCACCAATCCCCGGTTTCCTGTTGCGCACAGCCGCAGGGAATCAACCTTGCCTCCTTCACAAAACAAACGACAAAGAGGCTAAGTCAAGGGAGCTGGAAAAATCATTTGAAACAGATCAAGCATTCGAAGCAATACGTGCTTTGTCTGTACACTATTGTACACTGAGGTCACTGCAGATGATGGCTGTTGCGACTTGTACTTTGTATCTAGATGTATCTAGATGTATCTATCGTACTTCTAAGTATATGTAATAACAAGAATCCACGCACAAAAAAATACCGTGACATGTAAGCATCAAAAAGGGAAGGATCTAATGACTCCGATATCTCATGCGGATAGCTCAAGGTCATGAAGCCTTGTTCACCTCCACTGCAAAGAAATTGAGGGACACAGGGACACATTCAAAATCTCTAAGCCAGTTTGATGTACCTTGTTTTGATAAAGAAACTTAAAATTTCCATCCCATTTCACCATGTCAACCCGACCCACCAAACGCTCATCATATCAGCTCCTGACCACTGGCTGATTTCCAGGCACAAAGGCACCCGCGGTGCCGACATCTCAAGAATTGATACTTGTAGGCTTATAGGCTTATAGGCAGGGCACCCGTTTTCGACGTTTTTGCTTAATCTCAATTCAACATATCATGCAGTTGAACTGCCTCTGAACAAGAAAAGGTGTCTTGAACGTCAGGTACTCTGACCAAAGTGCACGTGGTTGAAGGCCCAGGAAAAGAGAGATGACCAGAAATCACAAAAGTCAATAGCCCGAGGCTGAGCAAAAGATTGGTTCACAAAAGTTTAAACAAAAATCCGTAGACTTTGTGGATTGTGTCCTGTGTAGGCGCCGTTTCTTGGCAAGCCCCTTTACATAAGTTTTGCCCCTGAGAGTCAGGGACACGATAGGCCAAATGTCCCAAATCTGCAGCTGAAAAGGCCGTGCATGCTGCAAACAGGAAGGCCTGTCCACCAAGCAACACTTGGCATTGCTCAAGGAAGCAACGGCAGTCTTATTTCTTTGCAGAATCCCCCGAGCACAAAATAGCATCGCGTACACAAAGCGAGTGCTCTGCCGTGGGCTTTCGCGAACACTCAGCTCGTATGAGAAGCACAAACAAAATATATTGTGACATCCCGCCTCACAGTTGTTTCTATCAAGGACTCAAAACAAGGTGCATGTTTTTCGGCAGCTGCTGGCTAAAGCCACAATTTGAAAAGGTGCGTGGGGGCCTGATATCCTTGAAACTCGCACACCAAGCCGAACTCAAGACCTTGCAAATCAACCAGCCCTCTGCAATACGACAAGTAGAATCCACCTTTTTTCACAAGCTTTGAGCGGTGCCTAGGCTGGGGAACACAAAAATTCACGGGAAACAAATCTGCTCTGAAAATGATACATTTGACCACTTTCCAAGTGGTACTGAAAGCAAACCGGGCCCGAAACTTCAAAGCCCGCCGACACGATCCCATTTGGCAGTGCCAACTTTTGGATTGCCGATGCAACTTACAAATCCGCGCATTCATTGATTGCTTTGTTTGCTTGTTACTAGCAAACATTCTGTGCATTTGGAAAGTGGGTTTGCCGGTCCTGAGCTGCACCCATTCGCAAGCAATCCACGCATAGCGGGATGTATAGGGAAGTAAAAAGGTTTCTTCAACACACCGGCAAGTTCCTTACCACTTCAATTGTCAAGTTAGCAAAAATCAAGAAATCTTTCTGGTGGAACCTATTGGAGGCCAAGAAGTGCATGTTGCCACCAATCAAACACTTGATAGAACTGATTAGCTTAGCCCTCAATTGCAGCTTACAAGGTAGGCGTTGCAAACATGCACAAGGCGGACTGGATATGGGACAACATGGCTTAACCCACAAGTTGATGGGTGTAGTCTATTGGCCAAATAGGGCTTCATATTGCTTGAGTCTGTTTTTCCAACGTCTGTCCACGGCATATCCAACGATGATGTGTGTCTTCTGCTAGAATCAGCAAACCTCTTTGCATCAGTGATTTGCCTGATCCAACATGAGACATTGACAAATTTAGGACAGGTCCCACGGGATCTTGTGACATCTAGTGGTTTCCATTGTACAGGGTTAAGCCAGGGGTTTCTTATGAATTCCAAAGACAGAGCAATGATAAAACAAACTATTAACTCAGAACGCATTGAGGGTTCCCTCCCAAGCAAAGCATCCTATCGCTTTTGTTGACCCTGGCTCAAATAGACCTGCATCCGGTCAGGTGCCACACAACGGCGACAAAAAAGCTTGACATACGGAAGTGGTGGCATGATGCCCCTGGTATTTATAGGCATCACAGTTGTTCATAGCCAATTCATGCCAATTCTACACCTCACTTAGCTAGAGTTTTTCTCCCACCAATGCTTAGCAAAGGCACCTCAGATTCAACTTGTGATGGGAAATTTAAGAAATGGTTGGCCAAGTTAAACAAGCGGTTTGAAACTCAGCAGGCCAAACATATGCAACTCACAAGCTTCGAGGGAATCTATAAACCATTCACTTAAAAGCAAGCACCCTGCAAGTTGGCAGGAAGATGTCGCACCTTAAAATGTCATAAAAATGTCAATGGAACGGCAAATCAACACCTTTGCCGCCTCTGCCTGGCTTATACTTTGGTCTGAAACAAACGTCCTTTCGTATGCAACCTTTTAAAACTTGATGGATGGGCCAGGTGTAGCCTTGCTGTGGCAAGGGCGTGCAGTTCTAGGAAAACATGTTTTCTTCCTCCACATCTTGTTGGAAATCCTATCAAAAAAAGAGTCTATGGATGGCAAACCTGCAGCTAAAAGAAACAAAACTTCCTCAGCTACAATGAGCACCACTTGCTGTCTAGAGGCACAGCTTAGGCACCCGATCCTCTCTCCCAACCCTGCCTCCCTGCTTTCCAGCTGCAGGATTCCCAGTGACTGGTTGAGTCTTTGGGGCTAACTGCGACATCACTGTGGACCATGTTTCGTGATTATGAACATCGCATTGTGCCAGATGGCGTAGCGGCGTAGCTACTTGCCCAGCATGGCACGGTCAGGGCTAGAGCTAGTGCAATAAGCAAGTTGTGCATCCTCCATCAAAAGCCCACCACGGAGTAAACCTATGTCTGACCAGGCATCATTTCGTCTCTACAAAAAAGTTTCCCCACGCACTGGCCCCTTTTCGAACAATTAAAACTATACACCTTCAAACTATTCACCACATAACAAGCCTTTCAGGGAGAACGTTCAGCTGGATGGCGCAACGTAAGCAAACATCTTGACACTATGAGACACTACAGTCTGAGCGTGACAAAAAGGAAAGGCTGCCAATACAAGCTTGGAAACCTTGCTAGTAAACACTTTACACGTCACCGACATAGGTTGCTGTTTCAACTGTCTCGTGGCGACAAATGTCATCCTCCATCGTCAGGATTCTCTGATGAAGCAAAGGCACTGCGCAATCGCACTATGATATCCCCTTGTGATGAAACATGTCTGCATGCATCGGGAGTAAAAAGCTTGGCTGCCATCACAGGTACGATCTTTGTTACTTGGACACAAAACGTACCAAAACACTTCCTGATGCAGAGCAGTCTCTTTTCTTGTCGTCGGAAACAAAACATCACGTTTAACCGTTCAGTCCAAAGGCATCTCTACAATGCACAGACACTGGCTGCGCCCGGTGCCAAAAAGATTGATTTTCATGGTAAAACTCACGCACCACACTGAAAATACTGAAAACTCTGGCTTTCAAGCATTCAAAGGTTGATTATGATGAAGGAACGAAATTGGCAGAAAGGAGGAAAGTAGAATTNAGGATAAAGTAGACCTCTTATTGATCGGACAGGCCTACATTTTTGCACCACCCACCACCCACCCATGACAATTCTTTTTTGGCTGACAAACAAGTTCTGTCATGCAACAAAGGGAAGAAATGATGGTGTGCCTCGTAGCAATCGAATATATGAAAGGTCATGCAGTCACTTGCACAGCGTTTGTGGCGTGAAAATCAATCATGGGAAAATCAATCAAAAGTAACGGAAACCCTGATGAGCAGCACCTGCAAGCTTCAGTACCGATCGCTGACTATTTGTGTTCCGTGACTGTGACTGGTTGAGTCTTTGGGGCTAACTGCGACATCACTGTGGACCATGTTTCGTGATTATGAACATCGCATTGTGCCAGATGGCGTAGCGGCGTAGCTACTTGCCCAGCATGGCACGGTCAGGGCTAGAGCTAGTGCAATAAGCAAGTTGTGCATCCTCCATCAAAAGCCCACCATAGAGTAAACCTATGTCTGACCAGGCATCATTTCGTCTCTACAAAAAAGTTTCCCCACGCACTGGCCCCTTTTCGAACAATTAAAACTATACACCTTCAAACTATTCACCACATAACAAGCCTTTCAGGGAGAACGTTCAGCTGGATGGCGCAACGTAAGCAAACATCTTGACACTATGAGACGCTACAGTCTGAGCGTGACAAAAAGGAAAGGCTGCCAATACAAGCTTGGAACACTTTACATGTCACCGACATAGGTTGCTGTTTCAACTGTCTCGTGGCGACAAATGTCATCCTCCATCGTCAGGATTCTCTGATGAAGCAAAGGCACTGCGCAATCGCACTTTGATATCCCCTTGTGATGAAACATGTCTGCCTGCATCGGGAGTAAAAAGCTTGGTTGCCATCACAGGTACGATCTTTGTTACTTGGACACAAAACGTACCAAAACACTTCCTGTTGAAGAGCAGTCTCTTTTCTTGTCGTCGGAAACAAGACATCATGTTTAACCGTTCAGTCCAAAGGCATCTCTACAATGCACAGACACTGGCTGCGCCCGGTGCCAAAAAGATTGATTTTCATGGTAAAACTCACGCACCACACTGAAAATACTGAAAACTCTGGCTTTCAAGCATTCAAAGGTTGAATATGATGAAGGAACGAAATTGGCAGAAAGGAGGAAAGTAGACCTCTTATTGATCGGACAGGCCTACATTTTTGCACCACCCACCACCCACCCATGACAATTCTTTTTTGGCTGACAAACAAGTTCTGTCATGCAACAAAGGGAAGAAATGATGGTGTGCCTCGTAGCAATCGAATATATCAAAGGTCATGCAGTCACTTGCACAGCGTTTGTGGCGTGAAAATCAATCATGGGAAAATCAATCAAAAGCAACGGAAACCCTGATGAGCAGCACCTGCAAGCTTCAGTACCGATCGCTGACTATTTGTGTTCCGTGACTGTGACTGGTTGAGTCTTTGGGGCTAACTGCGACATCACTGTGGACCATGTTTCGTCATTATGAACATCGCGTTGTGCCAGATGGCGTAGCGGCGTAGCTACTTGCCCAGCATGGCACGGTCAGGGCTAGAGCTAGTGCAATAAGCAAGTTGTGCATCCTCCATCAAAAGCCCACCATAGAGTAAACCTATGTCTGACCAGGCATCATTTCGTCTCTACAAAAAAGTTTCCCCACGCACTGGCCCCTTTTCGAACAATTAAAACTATACACCTTCAAACTATTCACCACATAACAAGCCTTTCAGGGAGAACGTTCAGCTGGATGGCGCAACGTAAGCAAGCATCTTGACACTATGAGACGCTACAGTCTGAGCATGACAAAAAAAAGGAAAGGCTGCCAATACAAGCTTGGAAACCTTGCTAGTAAACACTTTACACGTCACCGACATAGGTTGCTGTTTCAACTGTCTCGTGGCGACAAATGTCATCCTCCATCGTCAGGATTCTCTGATGAAGCAAAGGCACTGCGCAATCGCACTATGATATCCCCTTGTGATGAAACATGTCTGCCTGCATCGGGAGTAAAAAGCTTGGTTGCCATCACAGGTACGATCTTTGTTACTTGGACACAAAACGTACCAAAACACTTCCTGGTGCAGAGCAGTCTCTTTTCTTGTCGTCGGAAACAAAACATCACGTTTAACCGTTCAGTCCAAAGGCATCTGTACAATGCACGGACACTGGCTGCGCCCGGTGCCAAAAAAGTTTGATTTTCATGGTAAAACTCACGCACCACACTGAAAATACTGAAAACTCCGGCTTTCAAGCATTCAAAGGTTGATTATGATGAAGGAACGAAATTGGCAGAAAGGAGGAAAGTAGACCTCTTATTGATCGGACAGGCCTACATTTTTGCACCACCCACCACCCACCCATGACAATTCTTTTTTGGCTGACAAACAAGTTCTGTCATGCAACAAAGGGAAGAAATGATGGTGTGCCTCGTAGGCATCGAATATATCAAAGGTCATGCAGTCACTTGCACAGCGTTTGTGGCGTGAAAATCAATGATGGGAAAATCAATCAAAAGCAACGGAAACCCTGATGAGCAGCACCTGCAAGCTTCAGTACCGATCGCTGACTATTTGTGTTCCGTGACTGTGACTGGTTGAGTCTTTGGGGCTAACTGCGACATCACTGTGGACCATGTTTCGTGATTATGAACATCGCATTGTGCCAGATGGCGTAGCGGCGTTACTTGCCCAGCATGGCACGGTCAGGGCTAGAGCTAGTGCAATAAGCAAGTTGTGCATCCTCCATCAAAAGCCCACCACGGAGTAAACCTATGTCTGACCAGGCATCATTTCGTCTCTACAAAAAAGTTTCCCCACGCACTGGCCCCTTTTCGAACAATTAAAACTATACACCTTCAAACTATCAAACTATTCACCAAATAAATAACAAGGCTCTGGAGAACGTTCAGCTGGATGGCGCAACGTAAGCAAGCATCTTGACACTATGAGACGCTACAGTCTGAGCATGACAAAAAAAAGGAAAGGCTGCCAATACAAGCTTGGAAACCTTGCTAGTAAACACTTTACACGTCACCGACATGGGTTGCTGTTTCAACTGTCTCGTGGCGACAAATGTCATCCTCCATCGTCAGGATTCTCTGATGAAGCAAAGGCACTGCGCAATCGCACTATGATATCCCCTTGTGATGAAACACGTCTGCCTGCATCGGGAGTATACATCCTGGTTGCCATTACAGGTACGATCTTTGTTACTTGGACACAAAACATACCAAAACACTTCCTGTTGAAGAGCAGTCTCTTTTCTTGTCGTCGGAAACAAGACATCATGTTTAACCGTTCAGTCCAAAGGCATCTCTACAATGCACAGACACTGGCTGCGCCAGGTGCCAAAAAGATTGATTTTCATGGTAAAACTCACGCACCACACTGAAAATACTGAAAACTCCGGCTTTCAAGCATTCAAAGGTTGATTATGACGAAGGAACGAAATTGGCGAAAGGAGGAAAGTAGACCTCTTATTGATCGGACAGGCCTACATTTTTGCACCCCACCACCACTCACCACCCACCCATGACAATTCTTTTTTGGCTGGCAAACAAGTTCTGACGCTGTCATGCAAGAAAGGGAAAAATGATGGTGCGCCTAAAGTCAGCAAAAACAAAAATGATCAATGGAATCATGCTGGTGGTTTCTCCATGTCCATTTGTGTAGGTCTCTCTTTGAAGACTGAATTGGCGTGCCCGGCGCATGGGTTCCGAACCCCCCAAATGCCGATGGCTGCATGCCAGTGGCATCAACATCTCTTGGTTGGGGACCGCTTAAACTCGATCGTCTAATAGCCAATGGCTCTCAGGCAGTTCCACTTTTTGAACCCCAACAAACTCATACTCTTAAAGGCTGACCGGGGCATAGACTTGTAACGATTGGCTTGGCTACTCGGCCCAGCATTGCCAAATGACAGTTCCAAAAATCATTATTGTTTTTCTTGGGAGTCTGGCTGAAATTGGTGGCCCTGTCATAGCAATCAAATATATCAAAGGTCATGCAGTCACTTGCACAGCGTTTGTGGCGTGAAAATCAATCACGGGAACATCAATCAAAAGTAACGGAAACCCTGATGAGCAGCACCCGCAAGCTTCAGTACCGATCGCTGACTATTTGTGTTCCGTGACTGTGACTGGTGGAGTCTTTGGGGCTAACTGCGACATCACTGTGGACCATGTTTCGTCATTATCAACATTGCATTGTGCCAGATGGCGTAGCTACTTGCCCAGCATGGCACGGTCAGGGCTAGAGCTAGTGCAATAAGCAAGTTGTGCATCCTCCATCAAAAGCCCACCACGGAGTAAACCTATGTCTGACCAGGCATCATTTCGTCTCTACAAAAAAGTTTCCCCACGCACTGGCCCCTTTTCGAACAACTAAAACTATACACCTTCAAACTATCAAACTATTCACCAAATAAATAACAAGGCTCTGGAGAACGTTCAGCTGGATGGCGCAACGTAAGCAAGCATCTTGACACTATGAGACGCTACAGTCTGAGCATGACAAAAAAAAGGAAAGGCTGCCAATACAAGCTTGGAAACCTTGCTAGTAAACACTTTACACGTCACCGACATGGGTTGCTGTTTCAACTGTCTCGTGGCGACAAATGTCATCCTCCATCGTCAGGATTCTCTGATGAAGCAAAGGCACTGCGCAATCGCACTATGATATCCCCTTGTGATGAAACATGTCTGCCTGCATCGGGAGTATACATCCTGGTTGCCATCACAGGTACGATCTTTGTTGTTCGGACACAAAACGTACCAAAACACTTCCTGTTGCAGAGCAGTCTCTTTTCTTGTCGTCGGAAACAAGACATCACGTTTAACCGTTCAGTCCAAAGGCATCTCTACAATGCCAAAGGGAACAGGCCTGGAGGATTGCGGCGTTAAAAAATCCGGCCTTCACCAGTTCAGAACAGCTGCTTGAATCCAGACCTCGTGGGCTTGGATGCTCTCATGGCTATTGTTCCAGCCTTGCCGGTAGGTTTTGACATTGGCATTGGCTGTTGCCAACAAGAGCGATATCTGGTGAGATGCTCCTCCCAAACCGTGGATCGACTGGTCACATTCTGACACATTCGTTTCTTCAGCACATGCTGGCTCTTCACACTTTTCCATCAAAGCATCCAGAAGAAATGAAACTGTCTAACCCGCGACAGGTGGTTTTCTGGTTGGTAAGGATTCGTAAGTCCAAAGGATTAGTTCCTTTGGAAGTAAATGATGTAGGTAGAATTAAAGGGATATCTTCTAGTGTTAGACGCAAGGAACAACTGGTCATCTGAACCTTCTACCAAGAAGAGATTGGCAATTTCAAACTCATCAAGCAACCTTGTCATGTTCAAGATTCTGCGACTTACACCAACACTGCTCAATACATCGGATGTTTTTGAAATGTTCATCCATGTTTTGCTCTGATTTTTTTTGAGGGGGCAAATCCAAACATTTCTAGCGAGATGAACCTAGCCTCATTGCGAAACAGTTTCAAAGACATGACTAGAAACTCAGCGAGGGTCTGTAGCAGAAAGACTTGGAAAACCACCGCTTAGTTTTAAGTTTTAAGGTTAGCAGGCTGGCTGAACGAAACGTTTTCAGTTGAGGAAGTGTTCATCCAGAATTTCCTGCTGAAGAGAGGCTTTTGCAAATACCCAAAAATGTGATAAATCTTGACTCTCAGCCAGTCCTACAGCTGGGCATCAATACTTGTGACAGTGGATATCCAGCAAAATCACCTACAGATTGATTTTCCAAAACTGATACAGATCCACTAATGATGCAACAACGTTACAGGGTTCACACTTCAATGAAAACAGGGCCAATTTGCGTTGGAGGAACCTTCTCACAACACACACAAACAAATCACTTGCATGTTTTTTCATGTTGAATTTCAGCTTTAAACTTTGTTGTGGTCTAATGGTTGTGAAAAGCGTTTGTTGGAAGAAGCCTTTCCAGAGTCTCCAGGTAAATGATACTACACCAGATAGCCTTCTTACTTCATTGAAACCAATGAACGGATTCTTGTCCTGCACTTGACATGGAAACGCATAGAAGAGTGCATGCCTCGAATCTCAGAAAGATTCAATCCGTTTTTGGGTATGCCGAAGGGACAAGTGAAAAACTGTTTTTTTGACCTGGATTCCACTGCTGGCTGATTGGAGCATGTCATGCACAGACTGTCCTACACTGGAAGCTGTTGGCTTCTACCGAGGGAAGGTCACTCTTGTGTCACAGCATTTCTGGACTTTGAAATTCTTTTCCGGTCAGTGCTTCATAATCCTTACTTCTCCAAAGATAGCGACTCGCGAGAAGGTGGTTTGGAGCCACTAATGATGCAACAACGTTACAGGGTTCACACTTCAATGAAAACAGGGCCAATTTGCGTTGGAGGAACCTTCTCACAACACACACAAACAAATCACTTGCATGTTTTTTCATGTTGCATTTCAGCTTTAAACTTTGTTGTGGTCTAATGGTTGTGAAAAGCGTTTGTTGGAAGAAGCCTTTCCAGAGTCTCCAGGTAAATGATACTACACCAGATAGCCTTCTTACTTCATTGAAACCAATGAACGGATTCTTGTCCTGCACTTGACATGGAAACTCATAGAAGAGTGCATGCCTTGAATCTCAGAAAGATTCAATCCGTTTTTGGGTATGCCGAAGGGACAAGTGAAAAACTGTTTGTTTGACCTGGATTCCACTGCTGGCTGATTGGAGCATGTCATGCACAGACTGTCCTACACTGGAAACTGTTGGCTTCTACCGAGGGAAGGTCACTCTTGTGTCACAGCATTTCGTGACTTTGAAATTCTTTTCCGGTCAGTGCTTCATAATCCTTACTTCTCCAAAGACAACGACTCGCGAGAAGGTGGTTTGACACCCCAATTCCAAGAAGAAATACATTCTCGGAAAGAGGCAACGCTCGAGTCCAACAAATCCTTATGTGATGCGCATCACTGCAACCTCTCCGGCGATTCCCGGGCGTTATCCTTTCCGTAGTTGCCCTAGCCCCAGCTCCAAACTTCCGACGCTGGCACGTGCTGTCGGTAACTTGCGCACATCTCCTTTTTGAAGTTGGCATTTCCTCATGATCCGTATGATCCCTGATCAACCGCTTCAATCCTCAATGGATCCATGAAGTCAATCCAAGTTCAACGAGTTGAAACTGCCAAATCCGACACGGTGAAAATACGTACATCACGACTTTCGGGTTGAAACATCAGATTCCGTAAGGCTCCCACAAAGGTCGGCGAGTCAACATTTTGTTGAAAACTCCTGTTGCTATGCACTGAATCTTGCCCAAACTCACCCTGTACTACAGGTCTGTTGAATCTCCAACTGGTTAATAGGATGCTATCCTCAAGTCAGGTAGCAACGGCTCGTGGACCCTGCTTTACAGAGACTTTAGTGTACCACCAATCTACGATGCCGGAAATGCTTCAAGTCAGGCCACCAAGTTGCGCCTTGTCCACCTTTTTCCAATCCCCGGGATGCTCACAGCTTTCCAGAATGCACATCTCCACCAGAAGCAAGGCCCTAAGGCTGTTGGATGTGAAGTCTCATAACGATCATCTCTTGGATTTCAAGACCGTTAGGTGTGTTGCCATTATGTTTGGAACGATCTGTGAATAGCATGACTATCCCTGTATGTGGGTTCGGAAGGGTGGCACCGATTCAGTTCACATCATTGAAAGGGTACGTCAGGGCATTCTCTGAGAGGCATTGTTCAACCATTCTTTTGTGGAGTGAATCGTGCAAGGTGCTCCAGCTGTTGCTTTGGAAAAGCAGGCAGCCAGAAGTGTGCTGGAATATATTGGAGTCGAGCACTGGAAACAAAGTTGATAAGAGCTAAGCACGGCACGATCTGTTGTAGCCTCGTTGGGAAGGCTTCCAAGCACACGACGAACAGTGTTGCTAGGCGTTGCTTTCATCTTATCTGTATAGCACTGACTTGCTGCCATGGCACCAAACACGTCGCATCAGGCGACTTGCTTGACAACACCCTCGAAGTCCAAAGGCGGTTTTACGAACAGTCGTTTATGGAAAGACGGTCTTCTGGGAGTTTCGTGCAAAGACGGTTATTCAAGGTTTAAGGACTTAAACACGCTGCATACCCGCAATGCTTTTCACACGAGCGAGCGAATCCATCAGCTTCAGCAAATAGACGTTTTCAATTCTTTTCATCAGCCTATAGACTATTGATGCTAGATTCGTTGAAAATACTCATTTTGGGGGGATCCATCGTTCTCGCTTAAAAAACCTCCTTTTAAGGCTTACAACCTCCTTTCACTCCGCTTTCGCGCAAATTCACGCTCCATTCACGGCACTGTTTTCGTGTTTTAATCAATTTCTCATGAAGTAGAGGCTAGGCATGAACCCCTCGGATAAGTACTGGCAGCCTTAACTGAGCCAAACCATGGTCACAGTTGGACATAACAAACGTTCTTGAAGAAGATGGCCAGAGTTGAAGCAGCCGGGTAGGGAAAACAGTCGTTCGCACTATAAAACAGTCGCTTGGTAAAGACGGTTTTAAAAACAGGCGTCGACCGGCAGGGACAGCGAACCGAGTCTGACAAATGCATTTGCACGTTGATGATGCATCGCAAAAAATATCCATTTGTTGTTTCTCATATGATTCATATGAAGGGTTGACAGTCATCTCCACATCTTCCAATGGATAGCTACTTATGTTAGAGATAAACCCTCTTGATGCAATCATGCAAAAGCGCATTGGGCAAAGGGAAGCATTGTAAAGAAGCATGACTGGTTAGACTTGCAGATCGTTCTTCTACCCTAGAGCAGTGATACCAAGCGGGTAATGAGGGAAACTCACTACCCTTTTGCTGGGATGATTTTAGGCTTATAGTCCTTTGATCTTTGGAAAACCACACAAAACTGCATATGTCCGGCTGGTCAGTCTGATGTCGCCATACCATTTTTGGCACGTAAGACAACCATAGGATGCCAAAGCGTTGGGAATCCCCCACAAAGGTAATGCATCGGCCGCATCAAAAGGAAACTACTGGGGGCCGGGGGCAGGCTTTTGTCGTCCTACTTATCGTGCAAATTAGTGGCAATGAGTCAAGCTTCTGACAAATGTGTGGCTTATTAGTGGCAAATTCATGGCGGTGAACAGCAAGTGAGTGGCCATGAACGACAACAACGAGCGGCGACTTGCAAATTTCTGGCGAATATTCCTAATCCTGGTGAATCTGAGATGGCTTTTCCCATGTCTCCGAATTGCCTTGTCTTTGATCTGGACTTGCCAAAACGAATTACATCAAACAACATATTTTGGAGATGTCCAAACCACCGTTGCATCCCAAAAAGGGCCACAACTTTCACATCTCACCAATTCACAACTTCATCACTCTGAAATCGAAGTGGTTTTGAGGCCTGGAACTGGAAGGTGCCAAGGATGGGAAGCAACGGAGGCAACGAAACAACCCTACCGGAGAACAACCTTGACAGCAAATCAGCTTTTGCAAACAGAGCCCTGTGTTTCACAGCTTCCCGGACTGGAAGATATGATAAAATATATAAAATATGAGCTGTTATGTACCGATGTGTTTCAAACTTGCTGAACATTACTCTGCATCATCGAGAGCAGCTATGTCTGCATCGGGCAAGATCAGTCATTTACAAAAATGATGAATCCAAGAGTTGCCCAATGACACTTTTCTTGGGAACTTTTGAGGGGATGAGTGCCCTGCGAAACTGCAAGTTGTGTAATGCGGGCCTCAAATACCATCCGCAAAATCTGAGAGCAACTACGCTCCCGGAACATCTACGGCATTCATCTTGAAATCTCCGGCATTCCTTACGGGAAATATGGTCTTTTACCTGGTCGTCAACTTCAAGCTCAAATTACATGGTCTCACTGTGGCAAGGCTCAGGTCTTCTAATGCAGGTGGAAAAACACACCTCGTGTCCCCTAAACAAAACAAACCTGTACAAACATCCTCTAATGCAAGTGCTTGCTTGAAGTTTAAAATCCAAAGGCTCTAGACACTCTACCTAACCTAACCATGTATGGGGAAAGTGTGTTCTGTCTCTCTTGACCTGAATTTTCAACCTAGTCAATCTTGCACACTGTTATGATTCGGATCTGCGCAACTGGCTGGCGGACTGGCAAACTCGTTGATGGGAAATTCATCTTAAAAATCTACAGGCCTCAAGATGCTCCCAAGATATCCTTTATCACTCAAGTCACCCAAGATAACTTCCATGTCTTGGTCCTTTGCCATCACTTCACCATAAAAAGCATCCAGAATGAATCCACTGGAACCCTTCAGAAAGTATCTTGAAACCCTCTGACATACAAACCCTTGCGGCGGAACTACCTGGAACAATTCTCATCTGTAAAACAAGAGCACATTTGGCGACCTCAAGTGAAGCTGCTTCTGGTAGCGTGTAAGATCGAGTTGTTTCAAGGCTTTTCGGCCTTGACTTTTGCAGAAAACATGGCCAGGTTCTTCCAAAGTAACTCCTATGCCCCTTTTTCTGTAAAAGTGAGATCCAAAACACGACCAGAAAAGTGACTTTTTCAGTTGGGCTTTGCCAACTCTTGAGAAATCACTTCAGCCTTGGGGGGAAACCAATGATACTTCTGCCGCATTCTTTCAGGAAACCAGTCATCTGCCAGATAATGGTCACTTGTTGCACAAAAGGTAATGGCATTGCTCATGGATCTTCATGAATCTTACGAAGTTATTTCATTTAAGTCAAGGGGAAGCATGGCATTTCCCCCTCTGTAGCCATGTGCAGTGCTACATCATTCCAAAGATTTACATCCCAAGACATCATGGTACAATTTCACCGACATCTGGCAAACCAAAGAAAAGGGTTACGTTAGCCCTGCTTCTCAATCAAGATTTATACAATTGTCTAATATTCATGTATCACGTTTCTTTTGGCTATTCTTTGATAGTTTGTTGCTAGATTTCCAAAAGAACATCCTGGGCTTTATTCCCAAGTGCAGCATCTTATCGACACCATCCACACTTCCGCATCCTCAACGGCTCATCTGGTCAATGTAACGCCATGCCGGCAGTGCTTTTCATTAGTGGCGTTTGTGGTAAGCAATCTGGGTCACACTGAAGGTCTGAGATGCGCATGTAAGGGGTACAACAAAGCCTTGATCTATCTTGAATTTAAGTTCATGGATTCATGGTCAATTTCAAGGCATCTTGTTGTCATCTCACCCAAACTGGCATCTTGCAGCGTAAGCAAATAATCAACATCATTGATGCTCAGTTGAGACACGCCCTGCGCAAAAGGTCCTAAACAAGTGTGAGAGGTCCGAGGGGGCCCCAGGCCCTTGCCACCTGAAAACTAACTCTCTTAGCTTGCCACCAGTGTTCCCCCCCTGCATGCTGTGTTTGCGTGTTTGCTTGCATGCAGTGTTTGATCAGGTGGTTGCAATGAGTTTGCCAGCTTTGTCCCAGCTGTTCAGGTGTGGTTAAACATCTGCTGACAAAGCTTAGATTTTGTTTTGTCCCACCCGCCCGCCCTGTGAATGGGTGTGGTGTGTGCCCCATGTGGCCCTGGCCTGGCATGGCCACAAGTGCCACCATCAAGTTTGTGTCTCCAAATGGCTGTTCCCCCCTTATGGTTGGGTTTGGGGGCTTGGTGGCTTGCTAGAGAGGGTTTGTCCGATGCGGGTCAAGGCTGCATGATAGTTCTTGAAAGTCTTCATTGGATGGAAAAACGGGCTTGGATGGATTCTGCAATATGCACTGCATGGTGATGCATCATGATGCGTCCCATGTGGCATAGATCAAAGTAGAAGGAAACATGATCATTGAGACAGCTACGCATCGTGGTTTGTCGTGCTGTGTCTTGCTGCCTCTTGCTGCAAACTAAAACCCTCTTTCTTTTCTTTGAAGCAAGTTTACACAAAAGGCTCACACATCCTCCATCAACCCCATTTTGTCTCTATTGGACATGTGTCTGTTTGGGCTACAAACCGCCCTGTTCAGGGCATTCCAGTTTTCCGGCAACGCTTCCAAAGGTACATCCCATAACTTAAGGGTCCAAGATCCAGGGTGGTTAGCAGCAGTTCTGCGGCATTCAGTGCCAGACTATCTCGTTCTTAATAGGCTTTATTCAGCCGAAGAAATGAGGCAAACTTCCAAAGTCTTCAAGGGCTTCAAAAGATGAACAGGCTCGTGTGGCCATTTCAAGTTCACTGGCTCCGGTTTAGTCCCGACTCATGGACTGTCTGGTGGTGGTGAAGTGTCAATGCTGGACCATTCGCAGCCAAAAAAGTGTAGAAAGGCGGGTCCTGAGCATCTGAGTCTTACAACTTCGAAAAGCTGGTCTTGTCTCAGTGTTTAAAGGTGTATTGTTCATAGCCCTCTAACCTACCAAGCTTTGGGAAACCCATTGCCTCTGGGACGTCCTGTACCAATGCCCGAAAAAGACTCTGCAAAGGGGTACACATGAAACCATAGAAGGTCCATCGATCTTGGATGAACAGTTTCACATTGCTTATAAGTTATCATGAATGATTATCATTCACAATTGTCAAATCCGATGCAGAAAAATCTAAAGAAATGTATAAATATAACGGGGCCATGTACCCGAGAAAATACGTGAAGTGTTTCTCAGATTTTGCCCTTCACCTTAAAGCATTGCACTTGCGCGGTTTCAAGTCATCGGGTTTTGGTACACAGTGGCTTTGCCTGGGGACATTGTTCACCATAACAAGTGACTTGTCATGGAACTCCAACATATCCGTCCATATTATACACATCCCAAAGTCAAGGAAAGTCAGGTTACCATCATCATCATTCATCATTCATCATTCATCATTCATCATGCATCATTAATCATTCATCATGCATCATTCATCATTCATCATTCATCATCATCATCATCATCACATCACCGGGAAAGTAACCGCGTTTCCCAGCTGTGTTGACGCAGCCGCGCTATGGATCCTTGAAGCCTCTACGCATTGCCACCGAGCATCTGTTCACCGCCAGAGTGCTGAGAATCACATCGGATATCACATTGTCTGTGCTGGCTGCAGCACCATGACCTGGCGAGGGAAGTCAATGGCCAACAGGGCGTACCAAAATAGGGTGGACAAAAAAAACGCAACATGGCAGTGGTGTATTTTACATTTTACATGTCACTATTACTATGATAAACCATAGGCCATTCGTTCGATGTTCAGAAAATGATAGTTTTACTGAAATGAAAGTCTCCACTGTTGCTTTTGGGGAGCACAAGGAGCAAGCAGAACGGAGACTCCTCTAAGTACTGCTACCTTTCGTGTTCAGGGGCTATGTAACTTTTCGGGGTGTGTAACATTCAACTACCTATGACCGAAAAGGCAGGTCTTGATTCATCTGGCCGACTATCAAACACCGAAAATTATGACATATATCATGTATATATATATATTTATAAACTTTAATGGATCTTCGGATAGGAAATACAAATACTGTAACTATGAGAGCAAAGCAAGACTACTGAAGAATATTTAAGAAATACATTCGGCGGAAAGCGCAAGATATCACTTGCGTCTGAATGAGGGTCAAATGGAGACTCGACCATATCTCGACCATACACTTGTGGTCACACGCAGCTCAAGAGGATAACATGTCCCAGTCTCCTTCCAAATGTGTGTCTGTACTCCAAAATGGTTCATAACGAAGCAAGCCGATTTGGAGATGTCCCACAAACCAGGTGACCCAATATGACCCCACCTCGTCCTTGCCAATCATCACATGTCCCTCCATGGCCCACACACCGACCCACCAACTGCGGAGGGTATCAGCTCTGGAAAAGTGCGAAACGTGGCCGTGGTAAACTGACTGGCTGCCATCTTGCCCAAAATGTCAAATGGATTGTAAATGGCCACTTGAATGAAACATCCAGTAGACTTACAAGGAATTCTTCCCAGAAAACTCATGAACATTCCATTCAAAGACTTGTTGGAAACGTTTTGAAAGATTTGCCTCGAAGTCTTGCTTTGTTGTCTTGCATCGTGGTTTTTGCAACTACAAATTGGACGTGGAAAGCCACCAACCCTGACAGCCAGCTGGCTCCTGAGGCATGGTGTGTGGGATGGATCCAATTTTGTCTTACATATCTTACATAATATTAGGGCAGAAGAGCATCACAAACGTATCGATTGTGAGTTCCATGTGGGCCATGTTCAATTGGATCAAATTGGTTAGCACTATGTTCCCTGGTGAAACCACACAGTGCGTTTCCGCAGGTTTCGCTTGCGTAGCTATCCTTTTCTCCACCACCCCGTCGGAGGAAGGACTCACAACCAGGAGCTCCGGCTCCAATCAAGATCGCAAGATGATCCCTACCTAGCAGCTCAGGCCTTGCATGGCCTTGCCATTCATGCACAACTACACACCCCTGAGCTGATCTTCAACTTCCGAACTGTCACCCCCATCGAGTGCATCACCCCAGGTAACGACGGATCCATCTGCCAGAATAGCAGCAAAGGCATTATANGGATCCATCTGCCAGAATCGCAGCAAATGCACGAACTGAAGCCTGAATCACTTGCACACCCCTGAGCTGATCTCGAACTGCCGAACTGTCCCCGCCATAGGCTGCATCGCCCCAAGTAACGACGGATCCATCTGCGAGACTAGCAGCAAAGGCCTGAAAAGTGGCTTGAATCTGCTGCACACCCTTGAGCTGATCTCGAACTGCAAAACTATCACCGCCACCAACTGAATAACCCCAGGTAACGACGGATCCATCTTCCAGAATCGCAGCAAAGGCCCCACCGCGATTGCCCTGAATCTGCTGCACACCCTTGAGCAGGTCTTGAACTGGCAAACTGTAACCGCCATAGAATTCATCGCCCCAGGTAGCGACGGATCCATCTTCCAGAATCGCAGCAAAAGCCCTACTAGTGGCTTGAATCTGCTGCACACCCCTGAGCTGATCTCGAACCGTCGAACTGTTACCGCCATCTTCTGCATTACCCCAGGTAATGATTTCGGAACCTCCTTGACAAAACAAGGCAAAGGCACTCCATGTTGCCGCCAGTTGTGGTTGAAGTACCAGAGCTGTAAGGCACTCTCCGTCCTCTATCCCTGCTTCTTCTAAGGTTTTGTTAGGATCGCCTAGGAGTCCATTCTTGGCAGTGATAAGTCTGAGGTACTTTTTGCCAAAGGCTCGTTGGGCCTTTGTCCTTACAGCTTGAACCGTGGAAGAAGGCAGAAGTGTCAGAAGTTCAGCATGCCCATTCGGCAAAGCTACATTTATCTTAAGCATCAAGCTGAGACTTCATTTTTTTTGAAGAATCTTCAAAACATCAGCAGTGAATCTCTACTTCACAGTTTGAGCCAAAGCCAATCAAGAATCGGGGAAACATCCAACCCTCTTTTGACAGTCCTCATAGGTGATGACACCATGATATGTGATATCTATAAACCAAGGTCTACTGTGTGTGTCTTGGGAGTGTTCTTTTTGCTGGACCCTCAAGTATTGATGCTTCAACTGCTACTTCTCCATCATCCATTCAAGCATATATTCAACAGCGCTGGGAACAAGCACATACAACTTGAATATGGACCTCGCTCAAATGAAATCATATGTCAGGTTCACCATATGTTTTGAAATCAGCTGGATTCAGGCCTTGCGCCACCTCTAGTATCTGCCCCATTTTCAGGGGCGGCATTCGTCCCATGACTTGACAACTTACGAAACGAACCAGGATACGTCATGACTCAGTGAGTTCAGTTGATCTTGGTACCTTGTTTTATTATGTTTTATTGGTCTTATTGTGCTGCATACACAATACATCTGCGTATTATTTTAGCTTTGGAAAATAAAGCAACATGGATGATCATATGATACTTGAATCATGGGATGAAAGACTTTCGTAATTCACTATTCTGAATTGCTAGATATTTGGGGGGGGTTCATTTCCTTATCTCCCATTGTCTTCACCAGGTCGAGTAGGCCACAAAAAAGGTATTTCACCAATTTGATTATACCCCAACATCATTGATGCGTAGACGACCCTAAACTATCGACTCCCTCCCCTTTAGCAAGCGTTCTAGCAAAAAAACATCCTCAAAGACAAGCAATGTCGAAAAAAAAACATAGCCGGACATTGTGAGGGATCACCCTTGGTCAAAAAAACATTCATTGGCCCTGATTTCCTTCAACTGCAATATCCTTCAACGGTAGCAGGACCGAACCAAACATGACAAAATGTTACCAGAACCATCTCTGATGAATTGTATGAAGCGCTAAAGATTCCTTCCAAGTTGGGTGACATGACCGCTTTCAATGTGGATCGGTGCCCTGGAGTGGCTGACAGACACCCTTTTTCTCTCAAGACTTGCTCTCCTCCGGCCGGGTGCCTGCACCAATAGCGGCTCCGTTGATGGCAAGGAAATTCGCAAGCCAAAAGGACCATGAACGACTGTAAGATTGAGTACTGCCATCATACATGAGGATGTCAACCCAAATAAATCATGGTAATTATTGGCTATTCCAGGAAATTGATTGTACATGTTGATTTCAATGCCAAAATTGGTTGGAAGAGTCGAAAATTGGCATACGAGTCGCATAGTATTCATGAGGGTCTTGACATATTGCTAGCTTTGTGGAGAAAATAAACAGACCAAACATTCCACCCAAATGGAAAAAGCCCTGAACTCTGGAAAGAAGGTTATGCGGTCATACTCAAAAGCTGCGACCAAAACATGCAACTAATCTTTCATATCAAGAGGCTTGCAGACATGGAATTGACACTGCGACTGGAACCCTGTCAATTCCACCCTGCAAATCATTTTACTTGTGCACAAAAGTATGACCTGGTATGATTGCGTGCTCTATCTACAATTGTTCGGGGGGCAATTCCACTTCACATTTCCACTAAATCCCAGAGGTTTTGGGAAATACAATACAAGTTTTTACCACAATGTTCAAAACCCTCTTTTGTACACCAACGCTTCACGACATGATTCATTCCCTCCCAACATCAGATCCATCCCCTTCCTCCCGCCTCATCGCTTCTTCTGTTGCTGCCAGCCTGCATCCTCTTCCGTGCGTGCGGCATCCGCCTTCTTCCTCAGTGATTATTGATTGATTTGACATTACAGTACCACGATAAATTACTTAATGAGTAAAATGTATCATTCTATGAAACAACAACATGATTTCACTTGTCATCATAAGTGTCATTCATGATACCTGAACATTCATCAAATGCAACTTTTAGGATCAACAAGTGAAAGAAATCTTTTTCAGAAATGATATCAATCAACATGTTAACATCTTGCACTATCTACATCTTACTATATATATATATACACGTACTTTTCTCTCAGGGTCCCACTCATCCTGGACATCTCCACATGGTTTGACTGGGGGAAAGTTGCTGGTCCAAGTCTTCAGCTCCAAGGATGGGGAAAATGCAAAACCGGCATGTTGGATGCACCAGCAAATATGATAGTGCATAAATATTTGTGCACCTACATCCGAGACATGGTACGCATGGGTGTATACATATATATATATATACATATACATATCATTATCTTAACGTATAATATCCATTAAGTCTTATCCATTAAATATTTCGAAAGCTCAGCCATGCATTTTCCTCATCCCAGGCACTGCAACTTCTTCTCCTTGGCCAAGCGTGCCTTCTCCTTGCGGGCTTCGGATTGCTCCTGGCTGGTGTTAAGGCGGCTAAGACACTGAATTTCCCGAAGTTCAGCTGTTGCAATTTTTAAAGCCAACAGAACAACAGGAACCAGTGGCGATATAGAAACACTGCAAGTAGCCTGTAGGTTATGACAAGGTTGCTACTCATGGCTAACATTAGGACTTAGGAACATCAACCATGCTGTACTCTTTCAGTTGCAATGGATCCATATGTGACACGTTTGCAGGTACAAGCTACAAGTATATGTAAACAACTATACATTGAGACAGAAGATCACCAAAGCACAACGTCATACATACAACATCATCTCTCAACCTGTTCGCAGGATCCAAAAAGATCATTTCATCCCCAAAACAACAACATCCCGAAAGCTCCTGGAGTGCCTTTTCCTTCATCTTCTCAGTCCTTAATATTCCGATGCGATATGCAAAGGAAGTTCAGGGAATCGCCTTGAAAAAAGCGCCACGTTTCAGAACATTGAGGGCTTCACAACAAATGAGAAATTATAACAATTTGTTGGTTTTTGGCGGTAAACTCAACATCTGCGATTGATTTTTGGTGTCCCTAACTTTGATACATCCACTTGAAGTAGAGAAACGATTTTTTTGCAAAGCACCTTCCAGAAACCAAAGTTATCCAAAGACACTGAGAAACCAGCCTAAAAGATGCAATGCTAAAATGCCCGCTACCCCTCTGATGAGAAACCTTGTCTACCTTCATGTAATCAAAGTGTCAGAGCTTTTTCTCACCTCAAATTCCTTTTCAAAAAAACCAATCACTTCCCTGGCTTCACGACAAATTTCAGCCCCTGGTGGTCAACCCTCAAGTGGCTGTAGGTGGGCTCAACTTGCCAACCTTTTACCCCTTGTCAAAGAAAAAGCCGTTTTCATCACATCTCCAAGGATCTTCTTGGAGTGGATAGCCTCCATCAAGACGCGCTTGTTCTTGTAGCAATTACCTTGGTGCGATTAATCCCTTCTTGGTGGGTTGTAATTGTATGTAATATAAAACATTTCAAATGTTCTTAGTGGTCAACGACGATTACCCCACTAAGTGTAGAGTCAAGAAAACATACTCAACCATTTAGTGAGTCCAGGAAATACAGTTGAGGATAGTCCAAAAACAAAATTGGATCATGCGATGTGGGAAGAAAGTTGGGCTCACACGCGCACATCACATACCCCTGCCTTACACACAGCTGCTTTGGTGGGTTATAGGAATGGGATGTGTTCAGCAAATTTTGGGAAAGAACCCCATCGCTAGCCCTGAAATCCTGAAAACTTCCTAAGGATGCCTTTGAGGTCGGTTTTGAACGGGTTTCCTTTTATCAGTCCCTGAAACGTTATAGTCAAAATAAAAAGTCGTCGTGCCAAAATTGGGATGCAAATAAAACATCTTTGCAAACATCAGCTAGACAAGCATTTGCACACCACCCTTTTGACATAGGTGCCCTTGGCATGGCGGTAGAAGAAGTGGTACAACTGCTTGTCGATCTTCTTCTGCTGGCGGTACTTGCGCAACAATCGTCGCCTTGGTGTTTGAAGACACCAAAGAGGGAAAGGGAACAGCAGTTATTTCAGCCTACTAGTATGGCTTCATCTGATGCAATGAAAGGATATGCGTAGATCAAAACAGGGAATTCTTTGATTTCCATTTCTTGAGCCAATATCCTGGGATTAATTCATCATAGTATGTTTCGAATACGGTAGAATGTGGCTATATTTCACTTCCTATACAAAAAAAGTGGCCACTGCTTACTTTAAAGGCTCAAAACATGTGATTCTCAGCAACTGGATGAGGCGATATACCAACCCTTCGGGAGATGACAACAAACAACGGAGACTTGACAACCTCAACCGCCCAGGGCTTCTTCCGAAACGAACCTTTGTGCGTGAACAATGGTGAACACATCTTTTCCGCCACATGACTGCCTGGGAGCGTTCCAGTTGAATTCCACACCCCTAAATTCACCTTCCTGAGTCCCTCTGTAGCCCCTCCACACCATCCCAACAGAATTTTCATGTAAATCTCCCAGTTGCAGCACACGTTGACGACGCATCCACAGGACTTTGGTTGGCATACGTGCTTCGCGGGTACCCTTGCGCTTGCCCGTGCCTGCGGTGGCTCGACTGGGTAGGCACAGCCGGGGCACAGCCATTGGCAACGGAGGTGGTTTGGAAGACTTTCGCTTTGGGATCAAAGAAAAAATACAAGACATACAATTTCAGGGGTTGCCTTGGCATATGGTGAGGAAAATATGTGCATACTGTATTTAGAGTTGTCATTGGAATATCATGTGGTACATCTTCCGGCAAAAGTTTAGTGACTTGTTTCGCAATTTGAGTACATAGTGATATCATCGCCTGGGGAGACCTATCATCCAGTAATACTTTCAAACAGAGCTGAATCTCTTCGGATGTCCTTGGAAGGTAGAACCAATGCTTGGCTTTTTAGGAGGCTTAGGTACATGCAGGTCAAATCCCCCCTATGGCCAAAAGATACCACTACAGGCAATCCTTCCAGCCACGTCCGTTGGATTGGATAATTATCTGTGTTAACAAACCTTTCATGACTCAGGTGGCTTTTCCACCAAAGCAACGAAACCTACCACGATGATTCCTGATGATTCCTGGCCATCCAAAGCCATGCCATCCGAGGTGCCCATGTGACGTCCCTTGCGCTTGGCATCCAAGTTCTTACGAACGCGCGAGCGCGAATGCATGGTGACCGCCTTGCGGATGATCAGACCATCCTTGATCAACTTCCTCCGCAGTTTCGGCAACAAATCTAAGGGCAAGAGAGGGGAAGCCTCAACCCTGAAAAAGGGCGAAGGTGGGATAAAGTCCTATCCTCTTAAAAATGATCTCCCAATACATCCTCTACCCTTCATTAGGTCACCACACGAAGCTCCTCTGATCTACATAGAAACATCCAGAATCCAGAGCAAAATCAAACATCATAGTCACTATTAATATTTGGTCATGGAATTCTCCTCAATTCACCAACCACCCATGCCAATCATTGCTTGCGCCTGATGTTGAAGCGCGAGTTTGCCATGGACAGCTCATTGGTCTCGTTGGGGTCCATCCTTAGCGTCTGAATAAGGCGAGATGAAGAGGCTAGCTACCTGGCATCAATCTTGGCTCATGACCCGCGTTTCAATCTGAAAATCACAAGAAACCATACCTACAAATCTGGAAATGCTTCTTTGAATCTAAACATCTGTTCTAACCATCTAAGAACAGTAGGAAAAACAAGTCTTCCTAAACAATCCACCTAAGATATATCAAATCTGCATGCGGGTTTATCTTTGGATTACTGGCAACTAAGCAAATCCACCACCAAAAAACTAAACAAAGAGCCCTGCTTAGCACTTCTGGGGCTCCGGACCATACTCGCTTCTTACCTTGGAACCGTCCCAGCCAAAACGAAGTCCAACAAATAAAACTCATTCAAGAGAATCTATATCTCCAAACAAAGCGTCATGAAAAATTGTACTTTGCAACTTCTTGGTATCGATTCAAACAATATATTCGCCGGATTCGTGATAGGATGGTCATGTTCATTGATTTACTAAATCACAAGCAGGTTATATTTTTCCAAACATTTGCCTCAAGGGCCCGCAGAAAAAGTGTTTAGCCGCACCTAGGACAACGACACCCTTGTCAACTGACGGAGACATGGAGGCGTTGGTAAACGTCTTAGCTGGGCACATTTTTGGATCTGGATATTTGCAGCACCTACAACTCCAAAATAGAATGCACAAAAACTGAAATGTCTTCTACATTCTACAACCTATACCTCACACTTCCCCAAGCAATCACTTGAACCAACCACCCCTCCCATCCCCCAGTGTTTCCACTTTCATGTCAAAGATACCGCATCCCAACAATGAGGCGGCCAGCCTCTTCTGCAACTTCAACGACATGACCGACGCTTCGAGCTGCTGTTCTACGGCAGCTTCTACTGTCTTGAGCCTTGAGAGGTTCCTGCGATTTCGCCGAAGCACCGTGTTGTTTAGATGCCAACAGGGATGTTTTATTTTTCCTCGCAAGGATGTCCCCATGGTAAAAAATAGTTGGTCGATGTGAAAATCAGGCATCATGGAAAACATCCTCACATCATCTTCGGATACCTTGATACTTCAGCACATTCAAGTATGAAGGATGACTATGACATCCAGTCGGGGCGATTTCACATGATTTCACCAAATAGTGTGACAAGAGTCCTGGTTCTTTTGGGTAAACAAATATCAAAATAATTCAAAGTGTACAGTACCTTATGCTAAATGGTTCTACTTCTGCTTGGCGGGATATTATCAAACTGTGAACCATGACTATCGGCCCCCACCACAGGGAACAACTCAAAAAAAAAGATATCAAACCTTATTAAACTTTTTGGCTTCCACCCTCGTGTTTCTTTTGCCCCGCCATCGCCGGTGGGGCCGTGGCGGCTTTGGCCACGCCAGGGATGGTCTGGTAGCAACGGCACATCGGGGCCACCAGCCTCCGATCCGAGTGAAGCTTCAGTTGTGGGGCCATTAGCGAGTTGTCAGTTGTTGGCAAACCCTTGTTCTTTGCATCTGTTTTTTGTTGGACATCTCAATTCAATACCTTCTCAAGGAGAATTGGGAACATGTTTCATGTCTGGGGTTTGACAACTCCCGAGATGAACTTGAAATGCTCCGAAATGACAATTCAAACCTCTCTTCTTGCAAACGAAAATGCAACCCAAAAAAACGCCTACAAAAAGACAAGGAAAAGGGACGGGAAGTGGGGCTTGCCAGATTGGGTATCTCTATCGCGAGGCTCATGGCATTCGGTGAATTCAGGTACAATTTGAAGGATAAAAAATCTACACCCCAGCGAGAGAAGCCGGCTTGATAGACAAATTGAAGAAAACAAACACTATACAAAATCGAGCCATTGTTTTATGTTCATGGATAGATCTTTGCAAAAGCACTGAAAACCTCTCGAAGGTGCACGTAGTTCTGGCGACCCTCCGTGAAACCAAAATCAGTGAAACAGGATGATTGAGTACTTTCCTTCCAGCTTGGCCCAAGGTAAAATTTCAAAGTCTGAACCAATTTATTCAATTTCCCTCCAGCTGCCGCCTCAATTTGTACCTCGGGCTCCTCCAAGTGCCTCAACTGTCTCCTGGGGGCTGGATTTCTGATGAAGTACAAGGGTCAAATTTACCACATGTATGAACATCTGAGACATCTCCTAGGGAATCAACAAGAGTTCACCAAATGCTTCCTTGGATTCCATGATGATTGTGAGGTTTCCTGCCATGATTACAGGATTCTTCCCTGGGAACAGCCAAGCCTAGTGACTTTAGGGGAGAGTCAGTAAAGCAACTTGGAGACCTCTAGACTGTACCAATGATGCCAAATCACATTGAAAGTGCATTGATTTTGCGTGGTCAATGGGTCCAATCATGGGAACACGGCAATGTTAAATGATTGCAGTAATGTATCCAAAGTAACTTATTTCAATCCCATCCTCCCATTCTTAGCCACTGAATCCCCTTTCCCTTGCGCATTTCTTGCTTTACCATCAGGGCCCAAAGCCGGAGCTTCCCAAATTTCCCCTATGGATTTCTCCACAAAGCTGCAACATGCTTCAACCCAGCCTGCCTGTTGTGTTTGGTAGCCAAGTCATCAAAAAAACGTTGGCGCCTGACAAACGATGAACCAGTGACGTTCTCCTTGGATGCATAGATCTGTGTTGATTCTGACACCTTTTCCAAATACCTCCGGTTCATAGTTGTTTTAATGTTTTTCATTCATTGGTCTTAGAACATGATGTAGGGATTTACTGTACTGATATACTATTATACGGTAGATATACTTACGTGAAACAAAATCACTTTGGAGGCAATAAGTCGAGGGTACTGCTTTGAAATTGAGAACAAAATCATTGAACTTGAATCATTGACCTGTGCTCTCTTTCTGGGTATTCTGTAACAACAAAGACCACAGCCATTCAAGAGCTCAAACAGGTGCTCTCGGCGCCTCTGCTCAACTTCTTCTAATTTGGCCTGTGCACGTATAGGCAACTTTGTTCCTGGGCACAATGGGGATTCAAACCTCCACCAGACTTGGGACTCACATCACACATCACACACACAGCATAGCTTCTTTGTGGGTGTTGGGTCGTGTGCAATCCCTCAATTTTGGAGTCGCAACAGTCTAGCAGCTCAACACCTGAAGATCTACCCCTTGGATTCTGGAAGAGCTGGAAAATCCGTAGCTGGTCCTGAAAATGTCATGTGTCGTGCTTCGAAAAGATACTTGTACTTGAGGTAACATCATGAATCCCTGAGTAGAAAATATCCACATGCAGCCAGCCCAAAACACGTGACTTTACATCCTCTTACCAGTCTTACCCTGCCTTCATTCTTTTCCTGAGTTCCCCAACGCGCAAAGCGCCGTGGAGCTGACATTGCTCTCCTGCGGATTCGAGGCAGGAATCTAGGTACGCTGGGATCTCTATGCGTGGATGTTCACCCCCCAGTTGCAATCCACTTTCAATAGTTGGGTTTCATACATTTTCCAGGCCGTTTTCGTGGATGGAATGGTTTGTTAACCTTAAATGAGAGATGTGGAGACTGTTGTAATTCAATTCAACCCTTCTCGACAGGTATCATAATAACAAGATAGAATAGACATATGATACACGCAGTACATGAAGCATCTGGGAATGGGCTTCAACTGATGAATTCTGGAACTCACCATCCCTCAGCTCCTGACTATAGTGAACCGCTGAAAGGACAGTGACCAGAGTGTCCCCGTGGCACTGGGGAGTCTCATGGTGGATTTTGTCTTGAGAATTCTGATGTCAAAAGATTGTCACATGGACCTTTTCATGTTTCCTGAAAACTCACAATTGTCTTCCATAGTTGGACCCTCTCCGTGGTGCAACCACTTGTTTGACTAGTTACAGTACGCTGTAAAGACCGGGTCCTGGGGACAGTCTGATGTTCACTTTCTCTTTTCGGGAGAATCGCAGTTGAGTTAGTCAAATATCTGACTACATAGAGAAAGACTTTGCTCCTGCAGCTGCTGATTTATGATCCGCAAATGCCAATTCAGCATTCAAACATTCCATTTCTGCTGCCATTGTTTCTTTTATGTTTGTGTTCCGTCTTGCGTCGACATTTGGATGCAAAATATGGCCATTGGGCTGCTGGCGGAATTTTCTCATCTTCACTTTCATGCTGATATAGTGAACTATCCAAATTATCAAATTGCCATGACAAAACGTGGGAATCCAGTACAATGTCATGAGACTTTTAGGGTACTCAACTCAAACCTAGGACTCACATCCGAGTTTGTCGGTTGATGTCACTATTCTCCCCTTTTCGCCTTGGATGCGTCAACACGGCCGACGCTACTGCATCTACTGTCCAATGCAGCTGTGTTTGTCACCAGTTGTCTACCATCCGGCGATCCGGGACGGTTCAAACAAAAAGGATTGACCAAGCCAAAATTGTGTTAAACACATCTTCACTCCTTGCTTGTGGTGGTAAAAGTATTCTTTCATATTCTTTCCTCGCTTTGAATGTCCCATGCCTTGGCGAAGTACGTCCTTCTTTGACGCTTTGATTCAAGAATCAGCACACACCATTCTGAACAGCTTTGACATCACCATCAGCGCTTTAGTCCATTCCATCCATGTCATCAGCGCAACGTTCCTCGATGGTCATGTTCTGCACGTCTTCACCTGGCGCTTCAGATGCACTCGCTTGCCCTTGATTGAGCAACCGTCCCCAGGATGAGTGTACAAGCATACCTTTTTGAAACACAACAAAGCTCCATATTGAAAACAACAAGTTCCTCAATGGCAAAACAAATGCACAGTACATGACATAGAAGTTGGCTGACAAGTTGCCAAACACTTTATGCCAGTATGTTTATGGGTGTTCGTAAAGACAACACCCAACTTTGACTTGTGCGAGATGGTGGTAATATCATCACTGTGAAAAATATAAATCGTTAAAAACAAATTCCAAACCACACCTAGACCGAATTAAACTAACCATCACGAATCTTCCATGATTTCCGGCCGGCGACTGTTTACCTCGCCGGATGAACTTCAACTGAGTGACCCAGTCGATCTAACTCAGCACTTGCATCATGACTGCGTTTGTTCTTCGCCCGATCCTTGGCTTCATCAGAAAAAAGATCACCAAAACGGAATGAAAAACTGGATGCACTATGATGGAAGTAATGGCTGTATCCTGAAACTTTTTGAAGCATCTTTCAGTGGCAATTTAGTAAATTGGAGAAATGAGTGGAAACTGATTTAGGGATTGTATGGCCTTTTGACTCAATCTTGCTGGAGTGTAAGTTGGACCGCTACAAACTGCTGCAAAATCATGGAATTCTTAGTGTTCTAGCACCGAAAACTTGATTACATTCGAGTCAACAAATACCAAGCCATTGAAAGAACACATCTCTAGTATCGAGTTCCCTGTTGACATCTCGATCGTAAAGGGTCACAATCAATAACAGCAACAAATAAGTAGTGTTGTTGCATCCGGTCTCAAGATCGCTGTTAGCCAAGTGGCCATTCCACGTTCGAAGTGCTTCATTTGCTCCTCCACAGCAGCTTGGCGTTTCTCTTCCAAATCACGTCGCTGTTCAAGCAAGAAGGGCACCTTACTCCGAGCTGAATGAATCTCATTGCTGGAGACGACGACAAGAAAAACCACTCTCTTGAGGGGAAGAGCAAGCCTTACGTGACGGAATCGGAGAATTGGTAGCGATACAGTTCACATAAATTGAAACCTCCCGAATTAACAATGCATACTATGATTTGTTGTTGGTAATGTCTCCCTCGCCTCACGCCATCCTTTGAAACATAGCTAAGACACATAGCTTTCGTGGAATTCCACGGCAGCGTCTTGCACTGCCTTCTCAAAATCATCAGCACCTGTCGATTCTGCTCAATGTCGCTGGAATTGTATCTAGTAGCTGCGTGTACCGTTGTGCTCTCCACCATGATGTCTATAACTTGGGTGTAAGGAAAGGGTTCAGATCGATGAATCACTACAGGTATGAGGGTTATGAGGATTAGAAGTGGAAACATGATAAATAGTCGTATAGCAACTGGTGACATCACCTGCTATATGGGATTATCCTATCTCTTGCAGCAATTGATTTTGCATTCAACATCATTCAACCGTATTCCTCCGCTCTTGGGACAGGCTCACCAGGCTGTTTCACCCCAAATGTCACCTGCTCCGGTCACTGCAGAGACACCAACGGACCGCAAGTTCCTGGCGACGGATGTCCCCCCCTTCAACTGGGACCCACGCAGTGGTTACAGTAGCGATAGGGAATCCGTGTCGTTGGCATGTTCAACAGCTTCAGTGGGGACATCCCTGTATGACTTGTGAGTTCGTGGAAATTGTATGAGTTCAAATCAATGTCACCTGTTTAAGTCTTGAAATCCTATGACTTCCAGCATATGCCCGCAGCTCAAAAATTGAGAATCCTCAAAACTCAAAACTGAACAAAACAGTTTGCTTGTCTAGTAGAAGACTTTGCTGGATTTTAGCTCACCCCCTAGATCTTTACCGCCCTTGTGTCGCATCCAGCCCCTCCCTTGCTGGCTTAGTACCTGTAGAACTCCTCCATGGCCAAGCTCATGGACTTGGAAAGTGATGCCACGTAAGAGGTCCTCAACACTCGGCTCTGTTTTTGTTGAACTTGAGGAAGTTGAAAGATGTTTCCATCGGTAGGCGTTTTTTTGGGGGAAGCCCTGAAGCATATCATCCATTACCATTGACTCCTTAAGCTCACTAAATATCAACTGGCTAGTAAAGTGGTGATTTCCACAACCCGCCACAACTTCGTTAATTGTGTCCATCTGATTTTGAACTAGTCCAACTGGATATCGTACTTAAAAAAGGCGTAAAAAAGAACGGCTTTGAAACCACCACCTGGCTAAGCAACCGGTTGAAACCCATACTCTCACTTCTGGGGAAATCTTCCCCCGCAAAAAAGGCACAAGTAAAACACTCGCCAGCCTGAAATCTTGCCACACTTTTGCAAAGGAAGCTAGACTTGGAGGGACCGATGTTTGTATGCCATGGTCAAACGCAAAGTAAACGAATCTCATGCCTCATTTGGCAAACGCATCTAGAGACCAAACAAACCACTGCCACCGCCAAAGACTGCATTGCCCCAGGTAACGACAGACCCATCTTCCAGAATGGCAGCAAAGGCCATACCTGTGGCTTGAATCTGCTGTACACCCCTGAGCCGATCTTGCACTGCCGAACTGTCACCGCCATGGTCTGCATCACCCCATGTCACGACGGATCCATCTTCCAGAATGGCAGCAAAGGCAGCAGTTGCGNGGCTTGAATCTGCTTTACACCCCTGAGCTGATCTTGCACTGCCGAACTGTCACCGGCATCCTCTGCAGAACCCCAAGTAACGACGGATCCGTCTTCCAGAATCGCAGCAAAGGCATAACTTGTGGATTGAATCTTCCGTACACCCGTGAGCTGATCTCGAACTGCTGAACTGTCACCTCCATGGTCTGCATGACCCCAGGTAAGGACAGATCCATCTTCCAGAATGGCAGCAAAGGCCGAGCCCGTGGCCTGAATCTGCTGCACACCTTTGAGCTGATCTCTCGCTGTCGAACTGTCACCTCCATGGTCTGCATGACCCCAGGTAACGACAGATCCATCTTCCAGAATGGCAGCAAAGGCCCCACAGGAAGCTTGAATCTGCTTTACACCCCTGAGCTGATCTTGCACTGCCGAACTGTCACCGCCATCCCCTGCAGAACCCCAGGTCACAACGGATCCATCTTCCAGAATCGCAGCAAAGGCCCCAAACCCAGCGGCTTGAATCTGCTGCACGCCC
The DNA here is from genome assembly GCA_000507305.1 of Breviolum minutum Mf 1.05b.01. Lineage (NCBI taxonomy): Eukaryota > Dinophyceae > Suessiales > Symbiodiniaceae > Breviolum > Breviolum minutum. The sequence goes on from DF240798.1 coordinate 37,398, forward strand.
TTGAGCTGATCTTGCACTGCCGAACTGTCACCGCCAAAGTTTCTGTCACCCCAGGTGACGACGGATCCATCTTCCAGAATTGCAGCAAAGGCCCTATTTGCGGCTTGAATCTGCTGCACACCTTTGAGCTGATCTCGCGCTGTCGAACTGTCACCTCCATGGTCTTCATGACCCCAGGTAACGACAGATCCATCTACCAGAATCGCAGCAAAAGCACTGCCCCCTTGTGTGGCTCGAATCTGCACGACATCCTTAAGCTGATCTCGAACTGCTGAACTGTCCCCGCCAAAGATTTCCTGACCCCAGGTAACGATTGTGCTATCTCCACGACACCACAAGGCAAAGGCACCTTCTGTTGCTGCCAGTTGTGGTTGAAGTACCAGAGCTGTAAGGCACTCTCCGTCTTCTATCTCTGCTTCTTCTAAGGTTTGCTCGAAATCGACCAGAACTCGATTCTTGGCAGTGATAAGTTTGAGGTACTTTTTCCCCAAGACTTGTTTGGCCTTTGTCCTTACATCTTGAACAGTGGATGAAGGCGGAAGTGCGAGAAGTTCAGGATTCCCATTCAGCAAAGTTACTTTGACTTGCAGCATCCGGGACGTTCTCAGAATATTGACCACTCAAAAAATCAGCAATGAAAGTCTACTTCAGACTTTGAGCCTAAGTTGTACCTCAGCAGCAAACGGCATCTGGGTCAAATTCCCTTAAGAAACGGAATTCCAAAGAGTTTCCATCAATGAGATACTGAAATCATATGGAAAAATTCTTCAACTCTGCGCATTTCTTGGGGTTGAATTTTGTAGGCGAAAATCATTCCTGCCCAGCTGTTGAGGCCATCTTTTTTTTCTGACAACTGGGGAGTGACTTTTTAAGATCACAGAAATGCGCCCAGAACTAGTCGAACAACTCGGGTGGTACATAATCGCCACCCATCTTTGAGAAATATGATGGTCAATTGATTGGTATCATTCTCGAAATTCGGATAGACAGAAAACTCCATGGTGGGGCGGAGATACTGTCCAAACACAAAACATGCAAACAAGGTGCAAACAAGGTGCAAACAACCAATCGAGTGATCCCTCACGTTAGCAAAGTGCTAACGAAGTGGTTACACCCCATTGATTAAAACACAATGATATAGAATGCAATCAACGACTATCCGAAGATTTGATGATTGTGTGTGGGACTTCCTAGCACATATATAAAGTTCATGCACCAAAAAACATCAAACCAGCTAAATCTTTGATAGACCTCACTTGGGGCATGAGGTTGATGCTCATATCTGATACTTGCTCTCCAAGCAGCAATAGTTCTGGACAAAACAGAAGCAACAAAAAGAGAAAAACACAACAAACAAACACAACATTTTACAGGGGCCCGATAACTAATACAATTTGCAGCCTTACCCCCTGATAATTTTAGCTGTACGTCTCACTTGATTCAAGTGGAGCTTCTCTCGACTCAAAGCATCGGCCAACTTCTCAAAGTCCTGATGTGGACCAGGACAATGCCAAGTGGTTGTAAAACGTCTAAGTGGTTGGTGAGGATAAAGCATGATAAAGCAGTAGGGTCATGTGGAAGTTGATCTGATCTCTATCCACAAACAACGGCAATTCTATTCTTAACAATCTCTATTGAATGTGGGAACAAAATTGAAACTTTATTACCCTAAGATAGGAGCTCGCCCGATGGCAACGAGCTACCCCAAAAAATGAAGTTCCAATCCAAGCATTGGTTAAGAGGCCATCCATACATGCGTCCGTCAAACTTAACCCGATTAGCCTGCCCAAGAGGATTTTCCATATCAAACATCTTCTCTTCCAGGAACCATAATCCTGCATTTAGATCTTTGCATCTGGGATGTACCTTCCTCTGAGACCTCCTTGATTCTGGCTCTGAAATGTGGTGATCAAGCAGCTTTGAGTTTTTATTATATCCAGTTTGTGGTTCCAGGATGATCTCAATCAAAACCCGTCGAACCACCATATAATCACACCTATCTAAGCTGGAAAACAACAACACGTTTGCTGCATCCGCCACCGGTCCTCCATCCATTCTTTGAGGAAATCGTGTGGGATGACATCTATCTTGTTGAAGGACACGATGAAGGGCAGCCTGAAGTGGTTGCGATGTGAGCAATTCTGAAAGCTCTATGTCAATCATGTTGTACTGCTTGGTTCATATGTTCCTTGCATGGCCCTTCATGGTCGATCAGAATTATTCTTATTGAAAGGGGGCTGCATCGCCACTGGTACAAAACCAGGGTGATGACCACTCTTCACCCCATGTTTTTTTTGGCCTTTGGAAAATCCTACAAGAAAGCAATGAGACAAAGATCTAGGATACCTCCCCGTGGGCAGTTCCTCTGCAGATCGTAACTTCGGAACCTGGCTTGCAAAACCTGAAACAAAACCGGTGAAAACCTACCAGATTAAATTAATTTCATAAGGGGTATATTTTTTTTCAAAAGCGAGAGTCAAAGAGTCATCAACATGTGACCCTAATCGTATTGGTTCATCAAACATTCAAAAGATTTCTATCAATGATCCAACTCTCATTTAGATTCCTTTATATAAAACTCTGACAACACCATGTCGTAACTATTACAATCACCTTGACGGTGGTCAGACTTGTTGAACCTGTTAATGCGATCATATCAATCCAGTGCTTTGGGTCTTCAAGGAAAAAGTCTCTGTGAAAAAGGCGATGCAAAAAAAAAACAACACAAAGTTTTAAAGAAAACATCCATGAGTCCATGGCGGCCTTTTTTTGAAGAAAATACATCAACCTCAAAGGCCAAGCAGCTTGGTCTTGTACAAAATGCTGCAAGCATACCTGGTGGGCTGGATTTTGAGGCTGGTTGAGGCACTCATGGAGTTGACAACAGATATGTTCCACATCTGCAGGGCTCCTATACATTTTTTATGTTTTTTTCCAGTTCGCATGGGGTGAAAGTATTTAAAAAAACAAGAAAGCAACACCTAGACCAACATCCTGAATCCTTGTCCAACATACCCATACTTTGGTGAGTTTTTTGCTCCATGTTCGCTTTTTTTTCAGGGCCAAGGCACAACATGTTGGACATAAATGTCACCGGCTTCACACATCTTGCCGTATCAACAACCTCAAGGTGTCGCAATGTATGGAATCGATGGTGAACACATGGCACTGACACCCGGCTACCTTAATATGGAGGGTTGTGATCCAAGGTTGCCTGTTCAAAACGAGACCATTGCTTTACACAGTGTTGTAAGATGTTGTAGGTTGGTGGTCCATTTTTTAGGCTTAAAATCAGTGAAGATGACGGTGTTGGGTTGAGGTGACAAGTGGTTTAGGTACTCAGCAAACCAGAAGAAGGCAATTCTGCAGCCAACATACTGTTGCATAAGGGGTGCTCCCAAATGAATGATCAAAATTGATCAAATAATATCAAATGCATTTGCATCATGCCTACCACTTTAATCACTTTGAAGCAGAAATGGGCTTGTAGAACCAACATGTTCCACACAAGCATTACATATCCTCCAAGGTCTAAACCTTCACTCCAAAATCTGCGGCCGAGCTACGTAGCAAACAATGGTCGGATATGTCACCGCCAAGGCGTCACAAATAATTTGTCCAGACGCCGACCAGTTAAAAACTTCAATTTGTCCTGGAGTGTCCTGACAGTTTTCAACCGCAAATGAAGAGACAAATGTTTAACAAAACAACAAGTTAGACCTGGTGATAGAAGAATGACCAAAGGTAAATCCTAGTTGATCGATTTTATGGCTGTTGTACTTGAACAACTTGGGCGATCCTTGCGGTATTAGTACCTAGGAATCACCCAACACTTGTGGATAGTTGCAGTTTAAATAGCCAGCGAGTCAGCGAGTCCATGTTTTTGATAACAAAATAGATTATTCTAGCAGCACAAAAAGACAATTTGTCTGAAATGCATGTTGCAGGGGGCCTCCTCATGACTGGCATAATAAATCATTAAATATTATTCATCGCACGGTTATTACTGTAACGTACATATGTAAATGTATATCAGTTTTTCCACTACAATTATTCTGTGGGATGTCAAAAACGGAAGGACAAGGGATGATTTGTTGCTGCTATCCGACATCAACCAAGGACACAATTTACAGGGGCGTCCATGTACCATTTCAGTGGAAGTCTCAAATTAACCAATGCAACAGTTCCCAAGTCACCTCACCAACCACGAAAAAGAAGACACGCTGTTAACGCACTGCACAAACAATAAACACTACCGACCACCCGCTCCAACCAAAAGAAACATCAACCATCCAAACAAAATCAGCAAGAGATAGCAAGAGTCAATGAGGATATAGTCCAAATCCTCTTGGCGCTTTGCCAGGATATTCAACACTTGATCAAACTTTGTGGCGAAAAGATTCAAGGATGTCCTAGGGCAGTCCAGAGGACAACGAAGGAGTCAAGCTGTTTTTTTGTGTCGGCCGATGGTACAGACTGGATCTGTAATTTCACAAATGGCAGGCAAGATGTGGTGTGAAGAACCAAAAAAGGCAGTGGTTCAATGGTTGCAGTTCTGCTGCGAATTTAGGGGAAGGAGAAAGGGGTCAAAGGCATGCTGGAAACCAACATGCATAAATGAAATCCGTCTCATGATTCTGAAGCCATAAGAACTTGTTTCTATCAATGACACCAAGAATATCATCATGAGGTCCTTCTTCCATTCATGCTGGGACACTGATGTGTGTAAAAGGTTGAGTTCATGTCCTCTTCAATCAACCTCCCAAAATGTAACCCCCCCAGAAGAAAAAGACTATTCCATCGCCAGGCTTCTAAAACTTCTACCTTAAAGGATAGGGTCATCCCATGGGATACGCGCTAGGGACAAATTCTTCAATTTTGAAGGAGAGTAGCATGGTACTCAAACTCTGCCAGCTTTTGGCCTTTCGGCAACGTATACCTTCTGATAACATGGCAAACAGCCAAAGTCCTATAGTCAACTGCCAGATCATTGGGGAAAGGCTATACAAGAGCAGTAGATTACTATCAACATTTCATAGTAAGTTTTAGGGAGTGGCCTTGTACGTTGCCAGTTCTCGAATTGATACAAATCAAGTAGGACGACGACATCACCTGGGCCTGAAATCTTGAAAGATTTACTACTAGTAGTTGGTAACTTCCAAGCATCCATCACGAATGTCTGGGAAATTTCCCCATACTATACCACCATAAAAAGAAAATGAAACGCAACACATTCAGCCAGTCCAAGTTTAGCTAACATGATCGTTTGGGTTGCCATTGTAATGTTGGAATTTCATCGCAAGCATCTCTAGGGACTCTAGGTTCTGATGAATCAACATCAAATCCAATCCACACAACCTACACAAAACAAGGCTACATAGCACCATCTTCCACCTGAGTGGGCTTCCAAAAAACAAAACAACACAACAGGCAATCCAAGGATCATGATGGCACCGTTTGGTCCCAAACCAAAATGTTTCATCACCTCCTTGTAGTTTACCGAGTCTCGGATATCAATATTCCTCGATTCAACAAGTTTGCACTTTGACCGAAGCAACTTTGTGGTGAAACGTGCTGGTGTTTCAGATGTGTTGCATAAAGAAAATCTGGTCCTTGGGCCTGATAACTCTCAAGTTTCTGCTGGATTACAGTAGGTTTCTCTACTAATTTTACGTCTCAAACTACACGACTTTCCTGGCACATGTCTTATCATCTTCCCCAATTTCACATGCCTGTCATAAGCCACCTATAACTGTCTAAGTGTCACTGGATAGGCCAGATTTCGCACTGCAGGATCCAAGTTCACGGTGTAAACTTTCTTCTGTGCGCCCAAACCTTGGAGGTTTGGAAATGGGTTGGAAGGTCCCAAAACCTTGGATGATTGGTAAATAATGGTAAATATAACTATTTCAAATTACCATGTTTCAAATTTCTGAAACAAGGCCACTTGGGCAGCTTCCAGGAAGCTTCCTGGAAGGGTTCGGAATCGAAATCCATCACCTGACTTGTCCCTTGATTGATTCATCTGGCAACCTCCACCCGTGGTCCCTTCATGGTCCCTTGAAGTCTAGCTTGATTTTTGTGGGCAAATCAGGACTTCCAAGAAACTCCAAGGAATTTCATCCCTGTCTAAACAAATCCCAGGTACGCACCACCAAGCGATGCATCAAAGTTGACTTACCACTGCCGGCCATGCCTGATAATGCGTGTTTGTGTGTGTGATCAAAAACTATGGCAATGATGATGATGATGATGATGATGATGATGATGATGAAAAGAATTGGTGATAGTTGGCAGGCGCGAGCCAAGCGTGCGACGGATGATAAAATCTCAAAGCACCTAGATGAGGTATATATGACACATGGCTCTTCCTCGAACGAGTTGTTGATGATCTGATGACTATTTACCTTGCAACAAATGCAAAAGAAAAGCAACATCAATACTTCTGAAACAATCTTATCCACCTTGTACAACCCCAAAGAATCTGACCCTTTAAACATTTTGTCATTTTGAACATCTTTGGACTATATCCTTCACCAGACTTTCTGGTAGGAAGTGCCAACTTGCATCCAAGAAACCAATCATCAAAATCACCACAGGCGACTTTGGAATCTTCAACTCTGAAGCCTTGGCATCCGACGGCTGCGATGGCGAAGCCATGTCGCCCTGGGTCTTGTTGGACACAGCCACGACCCATCAGCTGCGGTGAAAGCCAAGTTGGTGTATCGAAGTTTGTTGAAGTTGGTGTATTTGGGTGAAGGTGAGCCATATGATCGAATTGATTGGTTGGAGTGTTGTTGGATCTGGTCTGCATGAACGACTCAGCAAGCTCATGATGTTCTGTGTTTCATTCTTTGGGATTTTAAGAAGTTCTGACCTAGGTTCAGCAAACGTTCACAAGGGAAATGTGGGTTGGACTCAAGGCCATTTTATCCTCAACTACCGTAACTGATAAGGGCGAAGAAGCTGGTTTTTTAATGGCTACTACTGCTGTTGCTGCTTACCATTTTCACCAATGTGCAAAAGGGAATGCCCCGCTAAAACCACTCATCAGTTTGACTGGCTGTCACAAAGCTCTGGGTGCTTGAACATGTCTAAATTGGCTGCGGGGCATGGACTGTTTGCCGGTACAAATATACGCATGTCTTAAGTAGACCCAAAGATGAAGCCAGCCCCAGAATTGCGGAAATGGATTTTAAACATATAAAAGGCACTTTGCAGTATGTGGCAAAGGCAAATATATCGAAACATATGGAAGCATGAGAAGTGGTTGTTGATTTCGTATCTTATGTAATGACTGCACTTCAAACAACTGGGATGAGATCGGCTCATGTAGCTGGCTGAGGGCTCATCATGATTCAACCAGCGTCAATGCTTCGGTATGGTTCGCGCATTTTCTTCTACACCGCTCTCTCAAGAGGCAAGTTTTTTTCAGGGCTGTCCATCGGGATGATCAAGGCTCATACAGTCTGACAAAAGGTAGATAAGCTGATTTGAAACAATCTATGTAGACAGCGGTACGTATACCTATAATATATACATCTATGAACATATTGCCGTTTTTGCACCTAAGCGCACATCATTCTGCTTCTGCTATGCTGCTATGGGAAAAAGACTGAACAACTACTTGCCTTTTTGCTTGTCACCAAAAGCATCACAATCATCAAACACCATAGAAAACCAACGCACCGCCAAGTGAGAATGGACGTCAACCTTCCAAATCTGGGCTTTTCATAAAGCTCTCTTTTTTAATGTGGTTCGTCTTTGCAAAGTCTTTGCATCATAGCAACATCATGATCATCCCGTTTATTTGTGACTGTACGTAGTCCTCAAATCGGCCTTGTTTCTCAAGGCCGAATGGCAGTGAGCCCAACGAAGCCACTAGTTGGCATGTCGCTATCACGACATCAAATAAATATCACTATAATATCACCAAATCTCCACCGAAATTGTGGATGAAGATGGAGAATGCTCATTGCCATTTTGGGAGTTTGAGTAGGAGGGCTTGCTATATTTTGAAGTAGCGGAGGAAAGTCCTGGTTGACCAGTCCCACTTTTTGTTTTTATAAGAGTCAACTTCAACCATCCAAGTCTTTCAGTATGTTTCACCTGATCTGCCTTCACAAAAGTTTCATTTTTGGAGCAATCTCAGTCGCGATCCATGGGTGCAATGGAAGTCCACAGCCCTAAATTTGTCAGACGTTGATGGTAGTCCTCCGCCGCCTGAAAGTAGAAATAATCTATCAGGTCAATCCATCAACCCAAGCCGCCGGCTAGATGATAGCGATCATAGAAAGTCAGTTTTGGGGAAGGATGTTGATAAATCAATTAAGTATTTGAGGTTTCGGTTCATTGGCAGTAAGTTGTCGTCAGGTCTGATGCTTAAACTCGAAACATTGCAAATACCAACATTGGAAGACATACAGGGGATCATGCATGCAATGGATGTTTACAAAGGCACCGCGAAACTGCAAAATTGGATACCTACCCCTGACAACTACGCAGGTAACACCATCGCTGCTTGGCGCCTTCTTGAAGGAATTGACCACCTGAAAGGAAAATCTGTTTCGTTAAACACCAGGTTTCTTAGGCTCGAGTGAGTTGGGGTGGAGGCGATCCTTTGGTGAGCAAGATGTTGTAGATCCCGCCACTTTCACACAGGGTCGATGATATGGCTTGAATGGATAGACAAATGGTCAGTTAAGGTGCTATCAATCATTCATCGAAACAGTCAGTGTATCCAGTTAGCACATAATATGATAACCACTCATGTCGGGTCAGGTACAAAGTTTGCGTAGCTGGAAAATTAGAACCATTTGAAGCAGCTTGTCCACTCAAAGAAAGGAACTAGGCATCTCAGAAGTTGTAGTGGTGTATCATTACATAATGCCCAATACATCCTGGAAGCACCCTGGTACTAATCTTATGTAAGACTTTCCAACACTTTTGAAAAACGAAAACGCTGACCAAACATTGACTTCGTTTAAACTTGCTTCGCGTGAGGGATTTTAACATCCTGGACCAAAACGGGTGTCGAAACCGAAAGCAAACCCACCCATCGGGCGCCAAGAAACCACAGCTGTTCCGACAGGATTGGCCATAGCACTTTCCTCAGGGTTGGCTATGCATCAAAGGAGGCAGTACCACAAGTCAAAGTCAACGTGGCCCAACGGAGGTATGTTTGGTTGTTTCCCTATAGCCTTCTAAGAACCCCAATGGATCCGAGGACCATCTTCAGTCTAGACATGGCTAGAGCACCTTCGGGTCCCACCCATCATTAATCATCACATATCTGAAAACAAGGGTGTCATTCCATTGACATCAAGACATGGATGCCCATCATAGAGGTCCGGCAAGGTCAGACTTACCACTCTTGGTCAAGGGCGGTAGGTAGATGTCACCAAGGGGGAGCCCCCCGTTGAACCAACCCGACAAACCAACTGGGCTTTCCTCACAAACAAACGACTGGACACCTCGTACGCCTTTCCCCGTGACAACAATGGCACGCCCTCCGAGAGCACCTCAAACGACCATCCGCAACAAATACACGAAAAAGCGATGCAACGATGGCCATGGCACCGGCGAGCATGATGATGAAGATGATGAGTCCATATATCCTACAGTATTATATAATATTGATTAATCTTCCCATTCCTTTTGGGTCTCGATATCATTGGACCGTTGGACCCTTCAAGAAACAAGACTCGCAACAGCGCAAAAAAGCACCTCTGCGTATTGCTCCAAGGTTAGTGCGCATTTGCCATCCTAGCGCAATGGGCAGCCAAATCTATGCAAGAAACCAACCAACAAGGCCCTTTTGTATGCCTTTAATTTCGGGCAATCAACTCTGAATGTGCCTAAATTGTTGATCCTAGGAGAAAAGCACAATTTAGTCTCAGCAATTCCAAGCACTGTACCTTCTGGAAGTACCTTCTCAATTTTGCAAAGGTGCTGTCACAACTTGCATGCAAAAATAAGGAGATTTATTGCTAGCTCAGGAAGCACAGGGGTTTGCTTTTCCACATCTCCACCATTTCCTCCAGTGATTTTGTGAGGCCTTGGACCGGATACCAGCACCAGGTTCCACGCCATCCTGACGCCCAAAAAAGCTGTTGCTGCAGCTGAAAATCACACGTTGGAGCTGGAGAATGGTGGGTCTAGCGGTTGGAAAAAGATGGCTTACTGTTGGAACAATTCTGAATAGTTGTTGCTACAAAAAGGCGTATCAGTTGTTCGAATAAGCTTGGAGCAAAAAGATTGCGGCGTTGATTGAGAACCTTCCTCAAAACGCTCAAAATGTGGTATAACAAATCAGGGTAGAATTTCAATCTCAGCATAGCTTCCATCCACAGAGCAAAACTCATAGAACTCACACAGAGCCACGAAACTTGGAATCCATTGGGATGCGACATCGAACGAAAATAGTACATCTCCGACGTGAGCGATTTGAGATAGAAATCCATTTCATGGAGCAAAAACATGCCTCAATGTGGGAGGAGAGGCCCACAGACCAACACAACTTCAAACAGCCCCCTGGCCCAACTAGGCCCAACTAAGATCTTCCTGAAAATCGAAAAAGGGTCGGTCAACGGAATATAACAACATAAGTATCTGGCAGCTATTTAAGCGTGACAACTTCATCAATATCCAAGCTAAGTCACAATTTGTGCTGATAACTTTTTGGTTCATGGCCACTGAACTACTCGTGGATCATCCCCAATGAATCCTTCCCCCTGTGGTTTTTTCCAAATGATCCAGCCTTGAGACAGGTGCAAATCACCCGACGAAGCCCTGGGATTTTGCACCACCTCATCCGCTTTCGGAGCGTTGATTCATTTCCTCATTTGGGGGCCCAAAACATAACTGGTTGGTGGTTTCAAAACTATTGGAAAAATACTAGTCAAATTGGAAATCTTCCCCAGGTAGGGGTGAAAATAAGAAATCTTTGAAACCACCACCTAGATCAAATCATTATAAAATCCAGCAAGCTTCAACTTTGTCTTACAGTAGCAATTGGGAGGCTGCTATAAGTCTTGGAGTGATCCCTAACTCTGAATCAGTGTACCTTTTTGCTGCTCTGATGGCACTTCTCATCAAATGTTGCAATTCCCAGTGCAAGATTTTGAAGTTCTGAACATGATATCACGGCACAAAGAACTGAACACATACTGCTGAATGCGCAGGCGATTCTGTCCCCTTGGGGGTATAATGGTTTTGTGGCTGAAACAGAGTCGCACATCGTCTATAATCAAAATCCCTGGGCAACTTGAATAAAATCAGAATGATTGGTGAACCGTTAATTGTCTGGTCACCTCCTCTGGAACATCGAAACCAACTACTCTTCAGTATTGACGTGTGGGATGGATCCAATTTTGTCTTACATGATATTGGCAGAAGAGCATCACAGACATCGATTGTGAGTTCCATGTGGGCCATGTTCAAATTGGATGAATTGGGTAGCACCATGTTCCCTTGCGAAACCACATATTGCGTTTCCATGGATGGGTGTCGCTTGTATAGCTATCCTTTCCTCCACCAACCTGTCCGAGGAAGGACTCACAACCAGGAGCTCCGGCTCCAATCAAGATCGCAAGATGATCCCTACATAACAGCTCAGGCCTTGCCATTCATACAAAACTACACACCCCTGAGCTGATCTTCAACTTCCGAACTGTCACCCCCATTGAGTGCATAACCCCAGGTAACGACGGATCCATCTGCCAGAATAGCAGCAAAGGCATCATGTGTGGCCTGTATCTGCCGCACACGCCTGAGCTGATCTCGGACTGCTGAAATGTCACCGCCATAGCGCGCAGGACCCCAGGCAACCACGGACCCATCTGCCAGGATCGNGCAGCAATGCATGCTCTGAAGCCTGAATCTGCTGCACACCCCTGAGCTGATCTCGAACTGCCGAACTGTCCCCGCCACAGGCTGCATCGCCCCAAGTAACGACGGATCCATCTGCCAGAATAGCAGCAAATGCACGCTTTGAAGCCTGAATCTGCTGCACACCCCTGAGCTGATCTCGAACTGCAGAACTGTCACCACCAAAAACTGCATTACCCCAGGTCATGACTGATCCGTCTGCCAGAATGGCAGCAAAGGCCCCGTAGATAGTGCCCTGAATCTGCTGCACACCCTTGAGCAGGTCTTGAACTGGCAAACTGTAACCGCCATAGTATTCATGGCCCCAGGTAACGACGGATCCATCTTCCAGAATCGCAGCAAAAGCTTGACCAGTGGCTTGAATCTGCTGCACACCCCTGAGTTGATCTCGAACCGTCGAACTGTTACCGCCATATTCTGCATCACCCCAGGTAATGATTTCGGAACCTCCTTGACAAAACAAGGCAAAGGCACTACATGTTGCTGCCAGTTGTGGTTGAAGTACCAGAGCTGTAAGGCACTCTCCGTCCTCTATCTCTGCTTCTTCTAAGGTTTTGTTAGGATCGTCTAGGACTCGATTCTTGGCAGTGATAAGTCTGAGGTACTTTTTCCCAAAGGCTCGTTGGGCCTTTGTCCTTACATCTTGAACCGTGGAAGAAGGCAGAAGTGTCAGAAGTTCAGCATGCCCATTCGGCAAAGCTACATTTATCTTAAGCATCAAACTGAGACTTCCTCTTTTCTTGAAGAATCTTCAAAACACCAGCAGTGAATCTCTACTTCACACTTTGAGCCCAAGATCGGGGAACCATGCAACCCTCGTTTGACAGTCCTCATAGGTGATGATACCATTATATATGTGATATCTGGGCGGATTTAATGCAAGCTCCAAGCTCCGTCATTACAGTGTGCGTCCGTCAATCAATCACGCAGTATACGGGCGCAATTGACTCCATTCACGATATCATGGCATGCATCATGAGAACATCAAACCCAGGTCTGGAAACCTTTCAGTTGCTATGTATCATTGTCATTGTGACATGGTACAATTTGCCCGGTGTAGGACTTGGAAGATAACTTGACTTGTAAGATGATGACTGCCTTTTGTCAAGAGATGCTTGCACACCTTTGCACAGCAGGGGAGGCCAAATGTTTTATGCCATGGATGATAAAGGAGCAATGGTGTGGGATGCTCCCCCTTCCAGTAATCATCTAACATTAAAGAATGCTTTCAGAAGGAACTGTTTGGTTGAGCATGGTTGTTGCCGGTATCCGGGTATTAGTGGCAGATCTCAGGCATTAAAGTCCTTTAAAACCAACTTAATAAAGCTGATATCATTTACTCACAAGATATCCAGGATATCATCTACTATTACTATCAGCTATATATCACTATATCCATGGAACACCCCGTGCTGCCTGCTTCCAAACAAATGCCCAAACTATTACGAGGTCAATGGTAATCATAAGTCTTGAGTAGGACATGTAGGATAAGTGATCTCATGATCTTTGACATCAAATGATATACATTCCATTCTCATGTGACAAAGGTGGCAAAAGATAAATGCTACATCGTGAGCCAGGATAAGTCAAGGGGCGGCATCTTGCAATTCCTGATGGGTGCGTGCACCAAAACCACCCACATGTCCTGCACATGGGGTTGCGTCATAGCACATCGCCAACAGACTGAAATGGGACGGATATTACACTAGGTACATGTACATCCGGTTTCATTTTGTGATGCAAGCCAGGTCGATCCTTTCTGGCCTAAGTAACACTGGTCCAGTCCCATGGCTGTGCTCCTTGGAAGTCTTGGTCTCTTCCTCCTCCTCTGCTTTCTTTCCGGTCTTCCTAGCACGTCTGCAAGTCGGCACATCTCGTTTCACGAGCAGCTACCACCTTGTAATAACAACCACCTGAGATTATTGCTTCAATGTGACAATATCCCTAAAGCTTCAACAAAACCGCATCTGCCCTGGTGCGGATTATCATTGAAACAAACTGCTATCAAACACAAAAAATGTGGGATCAAAATGGACTGCCTTGTGGTCACGGCCTCGTTCACCTAGACTAAGCTACTAATCAACTGATCTTTCCGACCTGGGTGGGCTTCTATCTCTGTCTGAGATTATTTGATATGATATAGCGCAAACAACAGAAGGGGCAAGGAAAGAAGCCGAAGCAGCAAGTAAGATATTGGTCTGCTATGGGCATATGACTCATATCAGCATGTGTACATCCTACTTGATATTTCAAGTATGCTATGCAGTATTTGGACAGCTAAGGACTGCTCAATTTCATACGCGTAAGTATAGCAAGGAGTACATGCAATCAGCAAGAACTCAAGAGTAAGCCAAGTGTCTTCTTCTGAATGATGTCAATATCGAAGTCCGTTGCAGCTGCAGCCTGTAGAAACGAAGATGTGGATGAGTGGATGAAGCCAGAAATGCAGCTTTCTGAAATTGTCACCTGAGTCACCTGTTACGCTCCACCAAGTTATCAAGGTCTGCAAAAAGAAATACAAACCGATACAAATCATGGCCAGTTGCTACATGTTACTCGGACACCAAATCGAAACCAGTGTAAAGGCAGAAAACTAGGAGTCCACACTCGACGTCGGGTACCTTAAGTGGAGGGCGACCACGGCAAGAAATTTGTCAGAATCTTCATCTTTTAGATCCAGATCGACATAGAATCTGTGAAGGCCAGCGCCTCCACAATTTCCAAGCACTCTAAACAATCAGATTGAATTTAGCAAATGAAGTCATCAACCACTTAAACTAAAGAAAAAATCAAGCAACAGATTTCACAATGATAATCACCGCACCATCTGTTCAAAGCGAAAAAACAGTCGGCTCAGGTTCCGTGACAGGGACTATCCCAGCAATGTTCCAAACGATACTGATATAAATAAGTCTGGTTTTACAATGTTTTACATGGTTTTATAGTTTTATTCTTTATCATGTCATCCAAACGGAAGCAAACATATTATACCAAAATATATTATACTAGCTGATGTATATTTGCATATCACTCATAGAAACAAAACTACATGACAATATGACACATATTTGGATATTTACCGCAGACTTCCCAAGTGATACACACTCGACCCGTCCAAATATTTATCGAGGCACGTCGTCCCGAGCGCCACAGAGAAGAGGCCAAGGCCAGGAAAGCTAAGGACCTTTCTGCCGAAAAATCTGAAAAAATGTGACTATGATAATATACTGATATGCGGTATACCCCACGTTCATCAAGCTATAGGATACAAAGACAATATGTGGTGGGTATACAAATGCCTTGTGTTGGCTAAAATGATACATATACATACCACCTAGGAGAAGAAGCATGGCTATCCCCCCTTCCCTTCCAAGCTCTCCACGTTGAGGTGCCATGATCAGCAAATCCAGATCTGCCGCGTCCAGCAAGCCTTTGATGGGTGGACAGTATCACTCAATCCCAATGAGATGAGATGAACATACTAATTATATAGGTCTTCTCATATACCTTTACAGGAATCTCAAACCTATATTTATTTATACACATGCACACACAATGTATTTACCATGATTGAGTCATTCTCGCCCGATCTCGACCTTTGACCGTCAACTTATGCTAGCACTTCTAGAAACTGATGATTTGACACCAAGGTCTCTCAGTTCCAACCCGCCTTGTTGCTGCAGCCTCTTTGCCCTGCAAGGTTCCTGGTTTGGACCAACGCGTTTTGGAATACAAGGGTTGCAACAAAATGACGTGTTCCAGTAGCCTCTTGTGAGATTTGTAGGTGTTGTTCTTTGACTTGGGGAGTAACGAAACACAACCATGCATGATTTACAGGCATCATGAAACATGATAAAAATCTGGTACAGGTGATATCAAAACCATCAAGATCTGAAAGTAGACTGAGAATGTTGTTTTGAGGTAAAGTTCTCCAATGACGAATCGTGAAACCTTCGGTATTGGCCTGGAAATGAACGTGTAGGAACGGTCGGCTGCCTGGCGTCTTCCCGGGTCGTCCACAGTGAATACATGTTTCCTGGAGAGGTTCGTTCCAACAGGGATACTGCTACCAGGTGGTGCAAGATATACGATGCAGTTTCCACAGCTCAAACAGCCCAACTTTCTGCAAATTTCCTAATAAAAAGCATTGTTACTTGGCGGCATGCCTAAATTTCCAACCACAGGAGCCCAAACCATGTGGATACTGCCAAGTAAGCGTAGATGAGAAATTCATGGGGATCACGCTATGAAAACCAACCGGTGTGTTTCATGATTCCTACATTGCAAAAGTCTGAAGTTTTCACTCCAACTCCCTGCATCCATCCCAGCCACAGCCCAAAAATGTACACACCTTGCAGAAATGAAACATGGTACTTGTTCCATGACGTACAAGTACCCGGAAGAAACCAAGGAGGCCGAAGTGCGAAGACCAAAGGATTGGTTTTGATGGAGTGTTCACACAGGTGCTGCTGTAGCATGTGTCTTTTGTTGAGAAACATCCCAATGTTTGACCAAGAGTCTAGTCTGGGGTTTGACTCATGAAAAGCCATCGCAGGCTCTTCAGCTTTCTAGAGAGGTGGTGGAAGTATACTTGACTTGCATGCCATTCCATGTCAAAATCATGAATCGTCAGGCCACATCCATTCTATCCTGAAGGGTCTGTGCTTCTTTCCTTCATGTGCAATGTACATTGTACATCCCGCCTGGACCAAGCAAATGGTTAACGACCACATGGTCAAAATGCGTGAAAACAAATATGAACATGCAAGTAGGTCCCATCAATCTCAACAGAACTACCGGATGTACCATATATTGATCGATCTTAAATGGATTACTTCCAAGACAAGATTCTATGTAAAAACACTCCATGTTCAGAATGCTTTCTTTCTTTCTTCATGTCTAGTTTCTCGCCTGTGAACTGGGCTCCACCTAGGTGACCAATGTACCAGTTCAAACTGATAGTGGATGAGGCAATGAATCCTAGTATTCTGGTACCCGATCATGAAAAAGATCATCCTCGAATAGGAGTTCATTCCCTACCATTTTGTTGCATCGAGTATAACTAAGTTTCTCGCCTGTAGGTTCAAGTAAAATGAATACTTAGGAATTGTCCAGGACAACTGCTTGGCCATAATCCTGGGCTGGTTAGCGAGCTGAGTCATTAATATAATGTGGATGAAATATTCTGAAATAATGTAGAGGGTTTCCTCCAGCAAAGAGTCTTTATTACCATCTGAATGGAGAGTCCGAATCCTCACCCTATTCACAAAGCGAAGTTCAACCTGGGAAATTTCTTGACGTGTGATCCCTTGCAACAACTATCCTGGTGACCACCCCATAACCAGCCAAACAGTTGGCAGCATATCTTGAAGGTAGGCTTCCAGTTTCACACGAAAAGGTGGTAGCGAATCAGAAGCCAACAGAAGGCGTTATGGAAATGCAAATACCAGTAGTGTATCGTATACATCTGCGTATATGCTGTCCAAGGGTGACTCATGTACCTACCACCCATGGCCAGCAGCAAGCATTTTCCTTAACCACGAGCAGCGGCCCGCTGGAAAGTGGTCAATCAACGACTGAATCAGACTGACCGTCCGACCGTGTACAGGGCCTGATGGTGGTTGCCTTGGTTGTAAATGGATATGCAAGGTTCCGGAAACATTATTGTTTGTTCCGAAGATGGAACCATTTATTTACTATTTGGATAGCGAACTAAACTGTTTGTTTTGCGCAATTGAATCAGCAAGCACACACAAAAACCCTCTATCCTACGGTCGGCGCCTTACTTGCAAAACCTGAGCTGCAACTGTGTCACAGTTCTGCCACCATGGATCCAAACAATCTGAGACATGCTCATCTCATCAGTACAACCTGGTTGAAAATATCTGGTGTGGGACAAGACTTCTCACCCCAATTTTCTGTACAGCTGCGATGAATGGATTGGAAAAAAATCAACGGCAGGAGGTCCGGCATCCGTTTGAAATGTCAACAGTGGGGAGCCTATTTGGATTGACGAGAATAGCCAGCCCAGAAGTTCAAAGGTTGGAACTAATATTCAAAGAACGCCTCTGATACCAAGCATACCGTACCCTACCAGTTTTATACCGCTATACCACTCAGAACTGAGTCAAATCCTATGGTTTTCCATAGGTTTATATTACGTTTATATAAATCCAAACCTTCTGAGAGGTATCTTTGGGTTTGGAGGCTATATCTTAATTGCTCGCTGAAACAAATAAACTGGAGATGCTAGAAGTCGATGGGTGTCAACTAGGCTCTGAAGTTGTTTGCGTATGTTCCTTGTGAATGAAACATGTTGCCAGGCACTGCGAATACAAAACGTCGGGGATCATGAAGGCACATCCAGTACACTGGCCACATTCCGATGTAAGAGTTTCAAAGCCAATAGTGTTCATCGGTTCTGAGTGCATTGTACAAGTTTACTTGAGCTTAGTAAGCTTCATGAAGCACGTCATTGAAGTGTTTCCCCAAGCATTATAGTCTAGTAGGCTGCTTCACAGCAGTTTTGGCCAGTCATCAGCAAACTGTCGAGAGCTCTATCGGCTTGGCCAAGACTTGGAAAGATCCCGGGGCACTTGCAGGGTTGTCCACCACCAACACGGCGGCACCCAACCAACAGCTGCCAACGCCACCGGGTCCAAACGCACAATTACGCTAGGTTACTGGATCTCTGAATAACATCTGGTCATTACATGAAACCTGGAAGACCCCAAAACATGTTGGCCGTTTTGATCACTGTGGTTGACCTCAAGCCTCACATCATAGTCTTGGACAAACAGTATATCACGGATAACAATGGAATCTTCTTAAGTGCCCAAATCCCTACTTTACAAACGGAATACAAACGGAAGAGGGAAGAGTAATCCCAAAATACGCGAATCGCAGGTTCATGAAATTGCAGCACCCCAAAATGGATAGTTTCCCGTCTCTTTCAGCATTGATAATATTATGTCTCCAATTCTGTGGGGCCTCGGCAACAAGTTTGGAAACAGCCATAACTACCAGGCAGCCCTGGATTATCTGAGTCTGGCTCAAAATGATTGGGCCCCAACATAGACCAACCCATGCTTAATGAATATGACCAATGACATCCGTTTCACCCTCCACTCTTAAGTCATAGCCACCTCAGCATAGAAATATCGCATTCCCATACCCTCAAATCAAGTGAAAGTATGGGTATGGGACAATAATATGATCTTTGACACATTCTACTAAATTCCATATAAACGCATATGAGCTAAATATGAGTATGTTCCCATGTTACTGTACCCTATTATATATACATCTGTCCTATACCTTCAACAATTACACCTTTAACTGGGGTGGACCACCTTGCACCGTCACTCGCTGAGTCCACTTCGCCGCTCTTGAGTCGAAGTCACTCAGGCGAGGCATCAGTTGCCCACCGTGGAGTTTTTGCTTCTCAAAAGATGATTTCAAAGTGGCCAAAGGGATGAGATGCCGAAACAAACAACTTAGTTTATAATATGTTTATGATGCATCTTTTGAGTGAACCCCTGTATCCAAATATGTATCCACATGTCTTCTAGAAGCAACGGCATCTCATTGAAGGCACTGATTTGCCACAACACCTGGCTTACCAACAGGCCTCCTCTGCCCACAGCTAAGGACTAGATGCGTCACTTAGTCACTTAGTCACTTAGGTATTGTTGTTTCCTCAGACCACAGGTGCAGAAGGTCAAACAAAACAACATCTGGTGTACTCGGAGATGTTTGGACGTTGGCAACCATCAACTCCAGCAAGGTGTTTTTTCCGAAACAACAATGTCCAAAGGATTTAGGCTCAAACAAGAATACCAAGGTTTGACAATGTTTGATGGGTCCACTTGCCAAAAAAGAATACGAATCAAGTTCTCATCCAAGGTGAGGTCAGTTTCGTCCCTTCACTTCTGCTCTATGCTTACTGGCTTACTCTTTGAACGATTTCCAGCATCATGATGGTAAGTCTCAAAAGTGTACCTTTCTTTTCTGCAAACCACTGCAACGAACTTTTCTACAAACCGCCCGCGCTCAGTTACAACACCGTTCTCCATCCCCGGCAGCCAGCGTACAAAGTGAGCAGCAAGTATGATTAGCAAAAAAGCGTATGATTAGGAACGAGACTTACGAATCAAACCATGCTTACAAATCACTCCCCTCAGCACGCTACCTGCCTTCTGTACCCTGTTGAGTACCCCCAGCCGGCGGCTTCGCGCCGAACCGGATGTTTTACTGAGCCTGGCTGATGCGTGATGCGTTGAGGCGAGAAAAAGAAGCGTCGAATGATATGAGTTCAGATCTTTCAGAGATGGTTTCAACCGATCTGACAGGATCTGAAAGGACTATGGCAATGGAAAGTCCACCAGGATCTGGGTGTCCATTGCGAAAGTAGATTCGAGACTCATCTTTTTGGCCAAAAAGATTCATATTATCCAAACTACAGTGTGTCACCATGTCATTGAATTTTTGAGATGCCGGCATGTCAAAATGCAATTTCAAGACTCAAAGAGGTCCCTCTCCAGTTGCACCTTCTTCGACTTCTCTACCCGTTCCACTGGCACCAGCCTTGTGACTTGTCATGAGTCGATCATCTTGGATCAATCAAACAGTGGGTCTGGTTGCCCCCAAAAAAATTATAGCAATGTTTTCCTTGTTTCACTGGAATTAAGGTATTTACAGGATTTTTGAGGTCCCCCAGTTTTGAGTCCCAACTACAGCTACAACAGCCCACAGGTTTGGCTCTTGGAATTCGAGGCGATCTCCACTTAGAAAGGGATTATTGTAAATGATACCCATAAAATTCCCAATCACAACCCAAACCACATGTATACATAAGATAACATGCAATTGATGTGAAAAAAACAGTATCAACATCTACATAAGTTCGTTTGTTTCATCATTTCTAGATTGAATAGTCAATCAGGTCTGGGCATCGGTTGCTTCCTTCAAATAAAAATGGTATCCGACTACATCAGCCATTTAGAGGCAGGACAGGCTGACAGGCCTGACAGGCCTTTCCCAGCTGGTCCTAGATTCACACTCAGCCCTAGGTACAGTCGCAAGCAGCATCAAGGAATCTACCGCCTTTCATACCTCCTGCAAGGGTCCGTCAACAGACGTTTCCTCTGAGGTTCATGGCCAAGATCTCAGTTTGTCTTCGACCTCTTTCAAGCTTGGCCTTGTGTCCTGGCACTGTGAAGAAAATGCGTTTGGAATGAAAATCTGGTCACTTGCTATGCAGCAATACATAAGTTCGTTTATCAGTTTGCTATTTACACTAGATGATGAATCCGGCGTTGTTTCATACTGAAAATATAAGAACATGTTGGTGGTTGAGACGGCTGTGAGTAGAGTATGTCCGTAGAGCTCTGACAAAGTGCAACATGTCATGTGACCTCTCAAAGACAGTGCTTCAATGGGATTACTCGGATTCCCAAGAGTCACAAAAGATCATGAAACGGAAACAACCATGCGATCGCAAGTTTTATTTGGTACAGTGTCGAACATCCTGTGGTTGTTCAAAGGAAAGGGTTCAATCTATCAACTCACAGTGGAAATACAAATTAGTTGAGGTGATGAATGTTCCTATCAGCCAGTTGAAAGTAAAACCCATCGCAGCTTCTGATGCGTGTGGGAAATACCCTTTATCGGTGGTAGCTTCATTGCTGCTAGAACCCCATTGATATACTGGTGTTTTTTTTCCTTGTTTCCTTTTTTGCTGCCCTTCATGAAACCTTGTGTTCCACGTACACATCTAGTCGGAACAGCAGGCATCTATATACTCACCTCCATAAACTGTCCTCTGGTCCGAGATGGACATAGTATTTTGCCAGCTTGTTCAGCCTCAGCTTCAGTCCGTGAACCAATGGTGAATTCCTACTCAGCTCGGCGGGTTGGGCATCCCCAAGTTGCCACCCAGCATTTTGGTCCCGATGCACTGAGAAATGAAACAGCCCTGGAAGCCAGAATCATTTACCAAGGAAACACAGTGAGTTTGGTTGGAAACTTATTTTCGGACTTGAATTGAAATGGTTATTCCTTGTAGGTACATGTTTCCATGGACTAATACGGAGCTGCCATTCAAATACCCGGCTATTTAGATAATAATTTAAAAAATATACCTCCGACAGCATAAGAGTTTCATCAAGAACAAAACAACTGCAAAAGCTCCATTTGTCCTGGTTGAGGCTACAGCTGCATGTTTTACTCTTTTTGTCGTGCCTGGGCAACAATGACAAACTCCCACCGCACACCTTTCGGCCAAACATCCTGCACACACGACCACGCTAAGCAAGCCTGAGTTCATCTTGGACTGCCGAACTGTCACCGCCACAACGTCCTTCACCCCAGGTAACGACGGATCTATCTTCCAGAATCGCAGCAAACGCGTGACCTGTGGCCTGAATCTGCTGCACACCCTTGAGCTGATCTCGGACTGCCGAACTATCACCGCCATAGCGCCGATCACCCCAGGTAACCACGGATCCATCTTCCAGAATTGCAGCGAAGGCAGTAGATGTCGCCTGAATGTGCTGCACACCCCTGAGCTGATCTCGGACTGCCGAACTGTCTCCGCCATAGCGTCGATCACCCCAGGTAACGACAGATCCATCTGCCAGAATAGCAGCAAATGCCTCACGTGTGGCCTGAATCTGCTGCACACCCCTGAGCTGATCTCGGACTGCCGAACTGCCACCACCTCGGGTTGCATCACCCCAGGTCACAACGGATCTATCTTCCAGAATCGCAGCAAATGCCTCACGTGTGGCCTGAATCTGCTGCACACCCCTTAGCTGATCTGCAACTGCCGAACTGTCACCGCCAATGTTCTTATCACCCCAAGTAACGACGGATCCATCTACCAAAATCGCAGCAAATGCAGTAAATGTCGCCTGAATGTGCTGCACACCCCTGAGCTGATCTTGAACTGCCGAACTGTCACCACCAAGGTCTCTATCACCCCAGGTCATCACTGATCCATCTNGCTGCACACCCCTGAGCTGATCTCGAACTGCCGCACTGTCACCACCATAAACTGCGTTACCCCAGGTAACGACAGATCCATCTGCCAGAATAGCAGCAAATGCCTCACGTGTGGCTTGAATCTGCAGCACACCTCTTAGCTGATCTTGGACTGCCGAACTGTCACCGCCATAGCGCCGATCACCCCAGGTAACGACAGATCCATCTGCCAGAATAGCAGCAAATGCCGCACGTGTGGCCTGAATCTGCTGCACACCCCTGAGCTGATGTTGAACTGCCGAACTGTCACCGCCAGAGTTTTTACTACCCCAGGTAACGACGGATCTATCTTCCAGAATCGCAGCAAAGGCCGAGACTGTAGCCCGAATCTGCTGTACACCCCTGAGCTGATCTCGAACTGCCGAACTGTTACCACCATAGTCTGCACGACCCCAGGTAACCATTGTGCTGTGCCCACGACACCACAAGGCAAAGGCTCTACATGTTGCTGCCAGTTGTGGTTGAAGTGCCAGAGCAGTAAGGCACTCTCCGTCCTCTATCTCTGCTTCTTGTAATGTTTCATCAGGATGGATTAAGACTCGATTCTTGGCAGTGATAAGTCTGAGGCACTTTCGCCCAAAGGCTCGTTGGGCCGCTGTCATTAAATCTCGAACAGTGGAAGAAGGCAGAAGTGACAGAAGTTCAGCATGCCCATTCGGCAAAGCTACACTCAATTGAAGCATCTCAGAACTTCTCCGAACTCGCTCACTTTTCAAAACATCGGCAATGAATCTCTATTTCAGACTGTGAGCCAAAGCCAGGCAAGACTACATCATCCGGCGACCATGTAACCCTCAGGAAAGCCAGCTTGCTTAAGCCCAACTAAAGTCTCAAATTAAGCAGATGTTCATACCAAACCATCGTTAATTTGGGTTCCATGTAGAATTTGCTCGTCCACAGCATCCTTCAATCGAGACTACTCAGAATGTACAGGCGTTACTGTAACACTATTGCTCTAGCAGGGGAAACTCTACAAACTCACCAAATCTCACCAAGGTATTGGAAGTCGGCTTCTCGAGATCATCATCGTTATGTTGCCCAGATCGTATCGCAAAAAAGCCAATATCATAAGTTTTGACAATGAATTTTGGCATTCCTTGGACACTGAGAAGGTACCATGCTGCAAGGTGGACTCAAACAAGTCCCTATTCACTGGGGAAAAGTTGGTGGGGCCTGATGCATCGGCCTGACCTGCGTCAGGTAACTCCTCCACCTTTGCACTTTTTCCCCTCCACCTTCCACAAACTCCACCCGTCCACCCCGGAAAAACACATATATTTCATACTACCCCCGTCACCATCGTCACCTGGTTAGTTCCAACTGCCTAAACATGTTGTGACCGGATGACCATCTGAAAAAATGGTTGGATGAATGAAGGAATGATTTGAGGGATGTGGGGTTCATTCATCGCTTCTCATTTCAAGTACAAGGTTAAACTCCATGTTGCATTACACTCGCATTATGGCAATTGGGTGCTGTCTGGCTTAAACACCTAAGGATGCTTCAACTCATGAGACAACATCCCAAACCGTACCTTTCCCGAATGGTTGATAACTGACACCCAGCAACTGCTTCGTCATGGTGAAGACACCCACCTGGCCGTCGTGGTGTATCACAGGACGAGGGGAATGTTCCGCCAAGGATGTTCCACTTTGGAACCCCCATCCTTTGCAAGGGGCCTCAACGATCCTGTAAGGATGTTATCTTTGTGCGATGATGTGTGATTGGATACACCCCAAACAACTGAAGTTGAAAGCCTCAATGCAAAGAATATGACTTAATTGGGAAATGGTTTGCATCTGATTTTCTTGGTGCAGCCGGGATTTTGTGCAGATGTTTATGTCGTTTTTGAAGGGATATGTGGCGATTGAACCTTATTTTGTTGCTCCATTCCAAGCCATCCATCTATGACTATCAGCAATGGATCCCCCGACCCCCAACATTCAAGAAACCACAAATGCACTAGGTGACATCCACACAATTCAAGGAATTAGGTTATGTGGTGTGTAAAAATACGTACACGATTATGCAATATTATATTCTACATACCAAGAGGTTGAAGGTGCTCATAGATGCTGATAGATGCTAATGGAAGAGAGGAACTGCAGAATTCCAATGACAATTCGTTCATTGCAATCCATGTGTCCCTTTTCTGTATGGTGACTAAAAGAATCAGCAAAGATTGTTTATCACACAAATCTAACATCACCAAAGCAATTGTGTTAAACAATGTTTACCTTATTCTGTCTCCCTTTGGCTACTTTTGGCATACAACTCACAGCCACCTGACTCACCTTTTCACCCGCATCTAAACCGCCTCGAAGAAATCTACGCCGCGGAAAGTCAAGGCACCACCGGCGATGTGCTTCTCCTGTATGAAAGGTCTTATTGAGGGGTTGCTGGTTATCCATGGAGGCTAGATGGGTGTGAGATTCGAACTTTGTTGGGTCTTTCAGAGTGTTTAAGTCACTATGGTCAAGTCTAAGAGAATTAATCTTACAAAAATTCTCATGGACGTCGGCTCCAATAATGTCGGTTGCTTAAATAAATGATGTCATACATCAATTTCCACTCAAACCACTACTGTTTTCCATGTTGTTCATGTCTTTCCACCGTTTTTATGGGAATGAACTCCATCCATCCCTCACCATCACCTGATTTTCCACGAAGTAGGTGGGCAACTCTGACCAATGCAAGCGAGCCTCAGGTCAGGTGTGGATGGTCTTGAACATATAAAACCTTTCCAATAAAGTCACCTTCCCCTCTTTGCGACACACACGGAGATTTTATAATCATCCACAGTCAGCTGAACAGAGCACGAGTTTTGCATACACCCGGCTCCCTGTCAAACACAACTGGGCACCTAAGTCACGGTGTTTCCTAGTGCATGCATGATTAACGATGGAAATTTGTAAAATATAGTGGCGAAGCTATCCTTGAAACGTGACACTATCCTGAAAAACATCCTTGCAAAAGGATAATAAAGCTTATTTACCAAAAAGTTGACCTTTAAAAAGGGCACATCGTTTGCACATTCTCTGTGTGTGCATGTTTCGCACTCCGCACCACTCTGCGGTTCCCTGCATTGAGGTGGTGGATGGCATGATATCCATCATTGAAGGAGCGCTTATTGGCACCATTGTCCTGACGGAGACGGTGTGGATACCGGATACCTGATCAACAAAATCGGACCAGCTGAAAAATTGGTGTCCTCAGACTTACAATACCTCTAGTGGACCTACACTATCTTACAGTTTCACCCAAAACTATGTCTGAGTCCCTTTCTGAAGTGATGTTCCCCTGTAATTATGTGTAACCTGCGCTGTTGTGACACCACCTCGTCATGTCAACGAAGTAAATGCTTTTGTCTAATGAGGAACACCTGTCATGGAAACCAACCGTCATTTTGAAGAGCAATGAGCGCGGATGTCACTGTAGTCAGGAACAAAAGTCATGGAAACCAACGAGAGACCATACTGATGTAAGATCAAATCATCGTCTTGTCAACGTCATAGCTTTTTTGTTGTTGCTTTCAACAGCTTCTTAACAAAACCATCGCCATATATAAAGAAGTGGTTTCTTACCTGTTCAAACATGTTAAACAATCAAATGCCTGAGCGGCTTGTAAACATCTATCCAAAAGGAGTTGTTGTGGCAAAAACTTCAGATATCTGAATTCATGATCTGCACAAGTTCAACATGCTCTCTTAACTGTGTGTTTGCCTCTGTCGGCTAGAGTTTCCTAAGGGTAATTAGTTGGTGGCAACCAATGTGAAAACATGAGTAGTACACAGTAGTACTCCAGGTAAGAAGTTCCTTCAATAAGGATGAACATGGAAACACTTATTCCAAAACACCCAACCAAGCATTCAAATTCATCGGATTCTCCGCTCTGCAGCTGCAAAGTGGGGCCCGGACAATGCAGTTGTAGGTCAAGCCGAAGTTATTCAAGGAATCCTCGCGTTGGAATAACAGGAGAATTTGGTGCAAATGTGGGAAGGGAATGAAGCTAAGGGTAGATATTTTGGGATACGCTGAAGGGAGGTGTAGAGAGGAACATGGTGCGTTGGTGCGTTCGTCGAAAAACTCAAAGAAGTCATATAGTATCTAAGAAACCTCAAGAACTTTCAATTAAAGAGGTGGGTTCCAAGTTTTCTAAGCAGATCTGTTCAACCAATGGTCAAAATTTCCTGAATGTACGGATGAAAAAAAGAACAGTACTAAAATAAATTCGCAGCAATTCCCTACTAAAGGTACTGCAAACCGGTTTCTGCTGTTGCACCAGTGCTCCGCTGATCTGACTTCAAGACTTTCCCCTGCATGGCGTCCTTCGGGTTGACGAAAATATGCTGACACCAATTGCCAAAAGACAGTGCGCTCATGCCCACGACCTCAGACGTTCCAAAGTTTTGGTTGGTTGAAAAAAGATATATGATGATATATGTACAGCTGGCATGTAAATAAGGGAACGACCTAAAGAAACAGGTAGGCATAAGATGTTGGAAGTAAGGGGATATGATCCAGGCATGATTCGATCAAGCCAAGTCTCTGTACAATGTATCACCTGCTTGAAATCATTAATAGTCAGGAATAGTTTGGGGAGGAATTCTAATGTACATGGTATACATCTGATTCTGTAAATGATGTCACAATTCTGAATCCATCTGAATGATGCACATGAAGGGGACATCCATTTTGAGACACCCACATATACGGACATACACATCTCACATTATCAAGCATTCATACCTGCTGCAGTGTGGCGTGAGGTCAATGAAATTGATATGTTTTCCCAGTTGCATGGTAAGACCGGAAGACTGTGATACAAGGTGAAGTATTTGCATATTCAGCAGCCTGAAATCGCTTCATTTTGGAAGGATCTCCTCAATCAACATTTTGGGATATCGGCAACATAGCTCCGTATCACCCCAACCTGCCCCTGGCATGTGAATCAAAATCCTAGATGGTGATACCCTGTGGTAGATGTTTGATGCCAAAAAACAACGTGATCCCTCTAATCTGGCGGTTCTTCCTTCAAAAGGAACCTTTCCCGTATCATTTTACCACCAAGCGGCGTAGGGCAACATAAACGTGTAGAAGGTGGCCTTGGAATATGTTCACCACATGGTTTCAACATGTTTCGACTGGATGTGTGTCTGCCTGGATGATGATTGTTCCTCATCCGAACCAACTCAGGCTTCAGAGTCGTAAATAAATCCTTAGACCGGCAATTTAGAAGCATGGGGTTTGACCCTAAACCCTACAACAAGGGCTGTAAATACGGAATCGTGGTACATTACCCCAACAAATTGAAAAAAAAAAGATAATACATGATAATACCTTGTTTGGGTTTACTAGACTGCAGTGCATGTCCGTTATAAAATATCACAAATATAACTGGCTACTCGATATCAGTAACTTGGGATTCCGCCTGGCGCCCAAGAAATGTTGCGCTGTCCCAACTTAAACTTCACCGGCTCCATCGCCCCAGCTCCCATTCTCATCTCAGTTGCTGTGAAGTTGACGTACCTGGAAGAGTGTAGTTGATGGATCTTTGGATGCTCCCAAAATCAAGGTATGAATCCAACATCCAATGGGCCAATGGGTTCATCATTTCATCCAATGAAATGTTGGTGTTTCTTACTGCTACACAACCATGATGAGTCTAAGGCATTGAATGACGTTGACAGCTCCTTGGAGATAATCATCTCAAGGATTTGCTCTACATCTGGTTACATCCTTGGTCCGACCAAAGATTCAAGCCCGTTTCACCTTGGATTCAAGTTGAAGTGTTGACTCCAAAATACAAAAAAAAAGGAACAGAATGTTTGCAACTTGAAGATCTGCAGTTTCCAACTCTGATAAACAAGTGGTGACAAAAATGTCCCCACCTGTCAAGCCTTTTTGATGTGTGTTTTTTTCATGGGTCACTTCGCCAGAAGGATAATCATCACAAACTCAGCACAGAGCGCAAAGGTGGAAGACCAGGGAAGAGGGTTACGCTTTGAAGTCCAAACAACCCAACAAAGGGAACAAGGAGATACATCTTGTGCGGGGCACATTTCAAAAAAATCCATGCCAATAAATCAAGAAGTGCATATCAGATCAATATCCTGACGTGTTTGCAACATGTGGTACACAAAACTTCACATTTCCCATGATTCGTTTGCATAGCTGGGTATATCCACTGAATGTAAGTCTCCAATGACTATGACCCATGCCCTCGAACGGCATGTTATCCCAAGAAATTGGATCGAGTCGAGGCTGCAGGTCGACTGTCAAATCTTGCCACTTTCCACTGTGCGTTAAACATCTACATAAAGTCAAAAAAAGTCATCTTCATGGTAAATAATGAGAATATATGACTCAAAACTGATAGAAATTGCTTGCCACTAGCCAAGCATTTCAAAGCTTGGTATCTCTCCAGCAAGATCTTCCCATGTCAATTTCCACCCTTTTCAACTGGGATCCACGGTACGTAGCTTGCCAATCCTCCAACGAGCTTGGCAGCCCATTCCCAGCGCCTGAGAAAGGCAGATCGGACTTGAAGGATATCCTGATATTCCAAATGACATAAAGTGACCCCAACTTGACTTTTTTTCATTGACAAGATCACTAACCAAAACAAAACAACTTGAAAGAACTTGTGAAACCTCCAGGCAGCACCCTTCGATCCAGAACTTGGGGGGAATTGGATCTCCAGCCCCCGTTCTTTAGGGGGGAGCATGAGTATGCTGTGTGTGCTGGGAGCTGGGTGATGCAAATAATATAAGACTGGGTCCGCTTTGTCCATAGTCAGCTGGGTGCTTTCACTTCACAATAAGGTCAACCATTTTGCGCCATTTTGCAGATAAGGATGAACATTGAATTCCTGTTTTGGGATTTGTTGGGTGCTTGCTACAATCCGTGCTGCTTCAAACTCATGGCTTCAGGTAACCGAAACATGGAAGACAGTAAGCGACAATGACCTCATCCAGTTTGGC
The DNA here is from genome assembly GCA_000507305.1 of Breviolum minutum Mf 1.05b.01. Classification (NCBI taxonomy): domain Eukaryota; class Dinophyceae; order Suessiales; family Symbiodiniaceae; genus Breviolum; species Breviolum minutum. The sequence continues at coordinate 67,313 of DF240798.1, forward strand.
GGCGGTCTGCCACGTGTGCTGTATGTATATTTTTATACCTTTGTACTCTATCAGTTTTAACTATGTACTTACATATAATGCATAGATTATGTATAAGTATCACTGTATACAGCAATCAACTCCTGCTAAGCCACCACAGTGAAGCTACACTGCATTTTTTGCCCACTCCACCCAGCCACAAGTGCGGTGCTTCGAAGAGCTTGGCGGACCCCACTTAGTCTGAATGCAATACAAAGGAAGTTCAATCCAAACACCCCACACGAAGCGCAGCCAGTACCTCCGTGAAAAAGTCCAATGCCCAGCTCTATTTGGGGAAGTGTTCAATGGTTATAGATTTCCCAAAGTGTGCAACAGAGATGCTTCCATGGAATCAGCGTTTTGAAGTAAAAGTTATAATCACTAAATTATAACGAACAAGCATTGCAGCTTTGCGGGGTGACTTTTCCGCAAGATACTCCCATCGTACCTGAAGAAGTGTGCCCAGGAATCTCGCTGGAACTTCTCCGTGGAGGATGCGTCTAACTCCTAAGGAAGCGGATCTGACAGACGATAGTGGAAGATGGCAATTCTGGGAGGAAGGCTTAACGGTTTGGGTTGGAGGTAAACAAATAACCTCCAAGTTACACAAAGACAGCTGGACATTACCAATTTCCAGATTTTTGTTGACATGTCTACATGTACACTACCTTTCTTTTAGCATAAAATGAAGACTCCATACAGCAAGCAAATCCATACAAATCCCCATATTTTCACCTACATCATCTGATCATCTAATTACATGCTGATATTCGGCTTTGTTTTGCTTGTTGAGAAGCTTCTGATTGGCCCTCTCTGGGATGCTACCTCCTTTGGGCCGTCTCCTAAATAGCTCCCCATTGTATCCCATTGGTAAACCCGTGTGGCTTCATCTGGATCTTCAATAGGGATTTCAGCCACCCTAATTGATGCATCTCATAGTGATGCGCAGTGATGAGTGTTTTGATGTTCACCCTCTCTGTTGAAACAAACAAAGTATTGGATTTAACTTCAAACTGCTCCAATTTTTCTTTTGGCATTTCATTGGACATTTCTCCTTTTCATGACTTATTCTCTACACTCCCAACATGGATCTATCTTTCACATTCTTTCACAACTGCTGACGTAGCACGTGGTTGTTCTCGATGTGGTGCATAATGACCTGAAATCAGCGGTAAAGTTTCACGATTTCATGAACGGCCTGTTGCAGGGTGAGGATGCTTAGAGTCACTCATATACTGAGCAAACTGAAGGCAAAACGTCCATGGCCAAATGATAGTATTTTTACACTCAGCACTTTATTGACTGTTCTAGTGAATCATACTATACTGCAATGTTGGATGAACTACAAAAAATCTAACCTACAAGGTATCGACCATTGATCTCTTCTAATGTCCATCGGCATTGTTATGGCTGGGCAAATCCAATGAAAGCCCAACTGCAAGCAGATTCGGAGTCCAAGTTAACCACAGTACAGTCAATTGACAACAGGAATTGTCTCATCACAATGGTCTCCAACCAGACATGTGCAAAATTCACATGAAAGAACTGCTTCCTTTCTGGTTGTCTAGGTTGAAAAAGAACATTCCTGAACAGTGGATTTGGAAAGTGCTTGAAGCTCAACTGATTCCGCTTTAATTCCTACTATGGCAGGTTTCGTTCCGTGGGTCAGACCAAACTTATTACCTAAAATGCCCAATGATTGGGCATGAAACCACTTGAAGCATCTGGCAAAACAAGCAAACTGACATTTCCAGTGACAGTGACTCTTGTGTGAATTGAGTACTCAATATTCAATCACTACAAGCTTTCATGGCTGTTCCCTTTGGGATGATTAATGCCGCAATTTCATTAGTCTCCCCTTTCAACCAGTGATTTTCCCAGTTGCCCGGACATGATGCAATTTGTAGACTGCAATAGGCACACCAAAGAAGGGTGCGTAAAGAACCACCTCAGCACCATGAAAGAAAACCACCTCTACTCGGGTGCTTGAAGTGAATGATGTTTAACATGGACTTTAATCATCCTATGGTGAATCTTCAATTTTTGGGTTCTATTGGTTTTGGACACTGCTCAATTAATTTCTCATACCCAACAACTCTATAGTTACACTCAAACTCTCTGCGAAACAACTGACTGCAGTGATTTCCAGGATGGATGAATCCTAATGATTCCTAATCTGCAAATTGTTTGAAAGGAAACACGCAACTTAGGACCGTCTTTGTTACATTAGGAATGTGACTGTACAGCATCGTGTCAACTCCAACCGCGATAGCAAGGGGTGTGTCACTATAAAAACACCTGGTGCTACATACCCATCCATCGTCAATTCTCATCAAAACATGCCCTTTTTCATGGAAAGTGTCACGAAAAGGCATTTCCGAAAACTCTTTCAGGAAAGAAACTTTGTGGTCTCATATCCAAGGCACTAGCAACTCATTCAGGATGTGGTTGCTGAAAATCGTGCGATGCGACGAGAAGTGCATCATCCTTGGGGACGCTGCAATCCATTTTTAGCAGGAGTTTGGACATGCACCAAACCTTAAGAAATCAAATAAATCATCAACAGTTTGAGGATGTATGAGGTATAAGTTGACTACCATAAGAAATGGTTTAACAGACTGTTTTTCACCGCTCAAACGCTGTAGCAGTTCATAGGTATAGTTTATCTCAGGAGGTGGGATTTTCAGGTATCAAAAGTGTGACTTGGCTGGCAATGATGCTCTTGTTGGATGCCTTTCCATCGGACAGTCAGTTTTGCTGCACACAATCTAGGAGAGCCTGGAAATCCCTACGGCCATGGGGGGAGGCATAGTGAGTAGATGGGAAAACAGACAGTTGCTGCGCCTTCCGGTATTTAGGGCCTTGAATCATGAAAAAGAGTATGGATTCATTGGTTCCTGAGGGCGCGTTGATGCTTTCTATGCCTTCACTGTATTGCTCGTGACACCAAAGATGACTTCAACCGTGTTTGAATATCAATCATATCATATGTTGATATTCTCGCCAGCAAGTAACAAAGACAGAAGCCTGGGAGCAACAAATTTACGGCAACAAGTTCCACCATGTTCCACTGAGGCTTCAGGCAGCATGAAGCGCTCCTCAGCAAGCTGGAGTTTGTTTGGGTCATTTACACATGCTGACATAACCAATTATATGTGACGTAATTATGTCATGTAATTATACATATCATAGATGTCATTATATGTCCATGTATGATAGAAGCCGATACGGTACAAAATACGACCTGTTACATGCACTCTGCACTTTCCAACAGCAAGTGTTCTCGAAACGTTGAAGACTCACAAGTGCCATGGGAAGGTGGTCAAGGTCCCCCCCAGCTTGGCCTTTTTTCCCTGCATGTCCGAGGTGCCAAGAAGAGAACCAGCATCATCACTATATGAGTAAGACCGATCAGATGCCTCACGAAGTAGCAACATTTTGATCCCATCCGATCAAAGATCCCAACTCCAGTGACTCCTCTCAGGAAAAAGATCCGTTGGATTGGGTGAACACATTGGTATTTTAGATGAAGCCCGTAAGTGGTTGTTAAATTCTATGAAGCCCGGCAGTTTCCTTACAATTTGCTGATCATTTACCATGATGGAAAGTTGCCTTTTAAGGGATCAATCCCTGCAAGATTTCCGTGATACCCAACCGGCTGAGAAGGGGAAACCCAAAGGTCGGCCTCACCCAAGATGGCATGGCGGCAAAATTGACCTGCCACAGGTGGGAAATAGCCATTTGAGCTGCATACATCTGAATCTGCATATTATGCACATGCCAGAAATGAACTCTAATGACTCTTCAGTGACTAAATGAGCACAGCACGTGTATCAATATGGCAAAACACAAGAACGTCGTGTTGAGAGATAAGCCCACCCATCGTCCAACGAACAAAATCCATCGATTTTTTTTGAGATCTGCAAATCCCTCCAACATCCCTAGGTGTCTCAGGTCAAGGATCTAAATTCCAGATACCATTTCTGTTGGATATTTTGGTGGGCGGGAATCTAAGTTGGATCCGCATTTCCAATGTGTCACAGTGGTGAAGTTTGAACAAGATACCAAGGTCCCGCAATGTGACCTCCCTAAAGATGCACTCCCTCTCTCTTTCTCATTGCACATAGTCAATCTAGAATGGCAAAAACACTAGATTCGAGCAGAAGCGAATGCAAGAAACCAACAATTTTGATCAATTTTGTGCAGCCATTATTTTCAACACGCACCAAACATCCACGTTGGAAGATGTTCAGTCGCAACTGCGCATCCATACCGTCCATGCCGCACATGCCCTGAAAAATCTTGCCGGCCAAACTGCATAGATCAAGGTCACTGACGGAATAGCAAATTCGGCAATGTTGAGCCTGGTGGAGCTCAGAAAGTGGTGAACCGGTTGGCTTGTGCCTGGGGAAATAATCCAACCTAATGATCAGCACTAAGTTTCAGCAAACTGGTTCAGATCGGCGGCCACTATTTCAAACAGAGGACAGGGTCCACCGACTTAACCGCCCCTGAGCATTCCGGGCATCAAGTGCAGCATTGGTTCATCGCGCTTGTCCTGGCAGCAAAGGAACACCCGAGTTGTGTATACATAGCTGTGTCTTATGCATATTCAGTGAATGTATAAAATATGCGAGAAACAACCAGTAGGCAAGTAGGCACTTGTCTTTCTCAGAAAGAGGTGTTGTGCACCTAGAGCTATAGGTACAGCAACTATACAGACCGACAAGCCGTTGACTAAGGCTCGACCACCACGTCCGGATAGTCCTTGAGAAGCGGCAGGAGCATGTCAGAGAGGATTGGTGTGCGGAAGAGGTACCTGGCAAGGCTTCCAATGCTAAAACTTAGCTGACAAATGAATGATGCTTCAAGCTGCTTGAGCTTTGAACCTGAAAGCAACTTATAGGAGTTTTGCTTGGAGCAAGGGACATCATGCCACATGCTAATGGAGTACCCTGACAAAAAAAGACTACAAACCTTGGTGTGCAATGATGGCAAGATTTGTAGGTCCTGGTTTGACATCTGCTAGACAAGCAACCACAAAATGGAACGCATAATGGTATAGGTATTCTGTGTTTGGAAAATCAAATGAACTATTGAATTCTGAAACCCAAAACAGATCAAGATAGGACCTTGCACCCAGTGCGCAACCCTGTGTGATTCGTCCACCCTAACACAATAAAAATCAATCCTTGGTCCCGGCATTTCGTAGTCACTAATGCATCTGTAAAACAGTGTAATTGCATTCATACTTTCTCTCCCGATGTCAGAGGTTCTTAGTCAAACGTTATTTTGGGGCATGTTTTTCAGTCTGTATGCAGTAAATTAAACTAACATTTCAACAAGTGGGTGCCTTGGCCAAATGATTGGACTGTCCGGTGGCAACCAAACCTGCAAAACCATGGGGGCACTCATTGCGCATGGAGTTCAGGTCGCTGCGTTCCGCTGGCTTCAACTGGAAATACGAGAAGCTTGGAGATATAATCTTGGTTGAGGGCGGTTTTTGCCATGACTTGACCAAGATTCAAGTGAGATTTGCAACGACCTGGCAAAATCATATCTTTTGCGAATCTCATTGAATCTCTATATCTGATGTAGCTTTTCATAGCCTGTTTCACCATGTTTCACCTGATTGGGAGGATTCCCATGGAAAGGCACAAGTTTCAGGGTCGACTTCTCTGAAGTTCCTACCATTCATCCATAGGAAATGTTTTAGGCAGAGAAGCTAGAACGGGAGGGTTGAACTGAAGTATGGTCAGATGGATGAATCATAATGATTAATACCGAATAGGATTAGGATATATTAGGATGTATCTTGTACTGAGGAAATGAGATCACCAGTAAAACCCATAGAAGTGGCATTTGACCGGGGGATCATTCCACTCATGAGATCATTGGAGAAGTAGCTGGTATTTAACTGGATCTCCCTGTCCACCTATATGCAACGTATCCATCTTCCGGAAGGGAACAAGGGTACCTAAGTACGGGGTTCTCCGTGGGATACGCTTGGTCAAGGATTCTAAACCACCAAGGACTGCAATCAGGTCACCATGTCACTGACATAAACACTTCCCAATAGCGCAGAGCCGTTCTGGTGAAGTGTACTCATTCACCAAATTGAAGCAAGACAGCATGTCAGTATTCATGCCTTAGGTTTTTCTCTTACAGTAACTCCAATCAAACGCTTCAATCTTTATACTAGAAGTTTCACTAATATCACCACTTTGAATCAGTTTGAATGACATCTGTCAACAATGTGGTTTTCATGAGGTCACTTTTTGCCCAAATTTGTTGCAACCTCCCATCTCATCCCTCGTGACATACCTCCGTGAGCATCTGGACTCCCACTTCCTGTCGAGCAATGGACCCATGGGCTTAGCAACCCGATTGGAAGAACATTTGGGAACCACCTAAGGACCTAAAGCTGAAGGGAAGCCATTCGAAAAGCTAACATAAGCTAACCACCTGCGTTCAATATTTTGAAACTGTACACTTCTGAAAAAAAATGTTTGGATGCATGATCGCTTTGCTGGAGGTTGTTCTTGCAATCCTGGCTTATTCCTTTGTGAACATGTCAGGATTTTTGGGCCAAAAGTGGTGGTTTTCAAAGTTTCCTCAAGGAAGACTTCATCCCAAGGAAGAACTGGTTGGAATATGCCAACAATCACCCACAAATGGCGAGGCACTGACACCCTGGAATTCACAAGACTAATTGCACGTAGTTCTTTGGATGGGTCTTAGCGGCATTGAAAAGGTTTTTCTTCCACATGAAGAACGAATTCAGGTAGCAGTTGGGGTATCAGTTTGGAACAACAGATTTGGAATCATCTTTAGTCTTTGCCATGCCTAGTTTTTCTCTCATTATTATTGTATAAACTTTCTGGGTGAGACTTTAGATGTGTTTTTCTTCCCAGAAACACCCAAATTGGTGCCCATGTGAATTCACCCATTTTGGGAAGACAGCATCCAGTATGATCCACCTCAGTTTTACACATCTTGCCAAAGGTCAGCTGCGCTGGAACACAGCCTGCGAGGGCAGCGTTTGGTCAAAGCGCCTGGGACTTAGGAATTGGTTCTAAGCTTCCTGAAATTTTCATGTCACCAATGAAATGTAGACATTGAAACTACTGATCTAGTCCGTAGGTGTCCCCATCATGGAAGTTGCTAAGAATACTTGGCACGTCGAGTGATTTCACCTACCTGACAAACCACTTTCACCTACCTACTTGCAGCCATAAAGCAGAGAACTTATAATCACACACCGTTGCACACTCTAAAAGATCTATAGAAGTGGGGCATGGTGTTGACATGAAATGATGAGCCCTCCATTCACAGTCGCCTGCTGGACGTGCATGTATGTTCTTTTTTTTCTATTCTAGTGAAACTGAATCTTTTGCTTCCTATTCATCCCAAATGACAAATCAAATCCCTTGTAAAAATGCGCCGGCGATTTCAACACTCGCAAAAGTGCAAGTACTAGTTGGCACTTCTCGTGATGGGGGTGCTACCGTGGCTGGTTGAAGTATGATTCATAGTAGGTACTACTGGAATTGAAAAACAAATATGCAACCAAAAGTCAGAATTCCAGAAGATTGATGGTATTCATACCACATCTTTTTACCTCGTGTATCCTATCATTTTGGGGGAACCTTATTAAGTCATTCCACCAGTCATCAGGTCCGACAATGGGTGGGTTCAAACTTGGTGGAAAACCACAATCCTCAAGTGCCATGTACACTACTTGAAAAATAGATGTTGCAAATCTCATCTGTTGAATCTATTGATCATTCGACTTTTACACGGTTCATACATATTTCTTTACATGTTGCTTGCTTCACCAAGCTGTTAGGGATGATTTGGTGTGGGTGTGTGTTTTTTTTGTTCCCTAAAAAAATATCCCCAAAAAGTCACAATGTGATGTCATAAGTTCTTCACCAAGCCACCTTCGGTGTACGCTGCTGGCTTCGATCCGTCGGCTGAAACGGCTGCAGGGCCCTGGGAGTAAATGATAATAGGCCTGATTAAATTGAGGAATGTCACCCAGCTGAAAGTGTGGCAGAAAATTTGGCTAGCTCACTTTTTTCGCTTCATGTCATGAGTCGGGTGAGCTTTTGCTCCTGTACAATCGAAAATGGGTGGGCTGAGGAACTGGCCAGTGTCCCTGGAAGCATGCTCAATTAGGCCAAAACATGAATGGGCCGGAATTTCTGAATCTTTCTCTGAACTCGAACCCATACATCCAAAACCCCTGAGTTCGTTGCACTGTGACCTCTCGCCAGTTGGGGATCTCTGGCCCTCCCTCACCGGTCACTGCAAGCGACAAAGCGACAAAGCGATCACGCCATGCCGCGGCGCCTGGAAAACTGGAACGGAATGAATTTTCTTCGTTGACACTCCATGCCAGCTGCCACTAGATGGAGATTGATGATTTTTTTGGGTTGGCGGATGTATAGGCACCGAAAGTCCAGAAGGAAATGGAAGTGACTCGTAATCATTTTTGGTTCAATTTCTTGCGAGGTCACCTGAGGTTGCCAATCACATTCTACGGAGAACTCTCCGTGAGGTGCTTGATTGTTGGCCTTTTCTTGAGGTACCTTGAATCCTTTGTATATGGCATGCTGTATCCTACAAAACCACCCATTAGGTTCAATTACTTTGTGAGGTCTTGAACAAAATTTAGGAATGAAGGTAGGTCACACTGTGTCACACTGATTCGGCCCCTCAAATCCATTCACCAGAATGACTGGCAGCTATGGGATTCATGATACATAAGACTAAAACGAAAGTTCCTGTTGAAAACATAGCAACTGGATGCAACTGGCAGGAACAGAACCGTTGAACAACAAACCTCTTGAGGTATTTGAATGGCTTGGATGTCAATAACAAATCAGACAGGAATCCTGAACGGTGATCTGTGAAACAAACAGAAAAATGAAGGTGACTGGATGATTTGGAACCAAATTCTGGAGGGTCCGCTGTATCAATGATGCCTTCATGTTGAGATGCGTATTCAAACACCTTTGACACGCTCGAACAGCGTGAAGTAATGTCAACGAATGAAGATGTGGCTGTTGGAGGGATATTCTGGCAAAATAGGGCCAGTCACTGAGGGACTCTGGTGGGATGAGAATCGATCACCTACTTGAGAGAAAAAACTCTACTCGCAAATTCATGCAAATTCAAGAAATGTTTGGAAGCAAACAGAGAAAGAAAAAACTACAAATAAACAGCCATACCATTTATTTCAACTTTGAGACTTCAAGGCTCTTTCGAACAACGCAAAGAAAATGGTTTTGGATTTGCATCCCACGACTGGTCATGGATAAACGCACAGTAAGCACGTTGTGTTCGCTTTTATCAAGGGGATCTGCCAGCGACAATTGAAACAAAGAGGTTGATTCACTGAAGCTGCTGCAGAAGAACTTCCAACTTGTAGGACCAGCCAACACGTCTTGCTGCATGTTTAAATCTCATCAAAATCATGCAGAATCCGTTCTGACTATGCATATCATATCACTATATGTTTGCAGATTGTGTCACAGATCCCCTTGGGGTGTTTGCTACAAGAAATTGCTCTCCAATCCGTGTCCATCGCTGTCCATTTCATTGATGGTGCGATGTTAAGCAAAGCCAAACATGCCATGGGTGGTGCTGTGTAAAACGGAAACATGCTGACAAATGCAGTGGAGTGCTGTCAAACATGTGGAGTCCAATTTCACTCAACCATGTCATCCCAGGTCATCCCACATCATCCAATAGAACTCCAGTCTTATGAAACTTTCTCACCTAAACCATGAGATGATATGTCACATGTCACCCGAGTTCCCAGGGTCTGGGATCGAACGAGGACGGAAGGAACACACCTGGATGGGTTGTCAGCTGCAACTCATGTCCCCAAAATGGCAGACAAAGAAACAAAGACCTTTTATGTATAGACTGTATAGACAATTGGTCTTTTCTGAAATGTTGAATGCCACGCTGCGTCTGTTTTCAGCACAAACTTAGGATACTCTTGATAACATACGAAGGTTCAGAAAACATTACCACTACACTAGTACAAACAGGGAATTGATGCCGCCCCTCAAATCATGCATTCAATTCTCACATATGCTTCAAAGTTGGGCATTATCCAAAGGAAGCTAGCGTCATTGATCTTATCAGCGAACTGCCATCCAAAATCCATCTCCCTTTTCTCCACCACCCCTTTCGCATGCACCTTGGCAAATAAAAGTAATTGGCATCGATGTCCTCAAAGCCGACTGATGCCCAAATTTTCATACCTCACAGGTGCAGCAACTTTTTGAGGGACAACGTGACAACCTCCATAAGATGGACGCCACACGAAACCCCTAGGGATGGAGGTCTTTTCAAGGGGGAAAGATTGTTTCTGTAAAGCCACCAGCCACCACCTGAAACACAATAATCCGAGTGAATCTGTTGTGATAGTTTTGCTACCAAGTTGTTGGGTGAGCCTGCAAGCTGACCTGATGGTATGCCAGGTTGTTCATCTTGCATATCTTCAAACTGTTTTCAGAAAGACATTCTAGGTGCAACCAGCATCCATGGCGAACAAGATGTTTATTCACCAAGCTCCACGACATGTTTTTTGGTAGGATTCTACATATGAGAGCCACCATTGGTTGTCACAAGGCTGCCCGCTGCCAAGGGAAAACTGATGATCGACCAGATGGTTGCCCCTTTGGATCTGTTTGAAGCTGTGTAAGTAGCAACAACACCTTGAATAAACATGAGTATTTTGATTCTATAATTGACCATAATAATATTAGAATCTTTTGAAGTTGTGGATCATCATACAAAAATGCATATTATAAACTAACATTTCGCTATGTTCCCTGTTGGGCCGGCGGGCAATTCCATTGCTTGCTTTCCAAGCCTCAGATGTGGAGATGTTAACTCAAGATTGACTTCAGGCTAAATTTCAGTGTTTGTTTGCTTACATGGATTCTTTGCAAACTTGTACTTTGCGTGATGCAAGGAACAAATGAAACATCATGAAACAAATCATTTTTGTACAGGTGCATCACTGTCTCCCTGGCTGAGACTCCCTGCAGACCCTCACCAAAGATGCCCCCTTCGGCCAGCATTCCAAGGTCGTGTCCAGTCTTCCTAGGCAAACGCTTCTAGCCAATCAATTCGGTGAAAAGTGCCAAAGAAAAATTTGCTTGGTCGGCTTAGTCTTCCAAAATACCTCCAGATTTTGGATGTTTTTCTGTGTAATTGTAGCAGCGTGACCGAGCTCTGCACTTCGCTGTCTTGATGAAGCCTTGACGCTTCTTGTTGGGAATACCAAAGGCGTTGCAATAAGCGGTAATGGCCTGGCTTCAACAAGAAGAAACACAATGCATGCTCCACGTGACGCCTATTTCTATTGTTGTCTTGTTTGTGTTTTGGTGAAGGTGGGATGTTTTCCCAAGATTTGGTAGAAGATGTGTACACCACTACACCGTTCTATACTTGTAGTCAATTTAGATGCCACGTGCATCATATCCTCTATGGTTTTTGTATGAGATGTCACCACCGAAAAGGCCAGTGAATCATAGTCAATCCCTATACCAGGACCATCAAGGTGGTCATTGAATATGATTGCATGAATCCAAAGGAGTTGTTAGTGGCATTATTCCCTACCATCCAACTTGGCCGGTAAACATCATATTTTATCGTCTTGACATGGATTTTGCCAATGAAAAGTGCATCATAACAAAGGGATGTAGCTAAGCTACAAAATGGTATCTTAAGCAATTTCACGTCGTAACCCAACGTAATCAACTACACCAAAACTCTGCCTGCATCATCCTAGATTTCAACATATTGTGAAAAAAGTGAAATATTGTGTCAAAAAATCCAAAGTAACCCACTCCACCCTTCTGCCCTCACCCATCGCACCCGAGAATGAAGCTCAATGCCCTTCCCTCGCACGCGTTCCACAAAGGTTTGACCCACTAAGAAGTATCCCACGGTGACCTAAGCTGAAGCTATCAAAAAGATCAACGAGTCTTGGATTCCTGGGCTGTTGTGCTGCAACTCAACAAGGAATAATTGGTGGAAACTCATGGGAGATCAGTTGGTCACGAAGCTGAGTGATGTTTCTCTGCTATACATGTTCACTATGGTCATTGGGTTTACAAAAGTTAAATCCTTCCAGGTCTCCTACACAAACGGACCCCTGAAGCCAAGGTGCAACAGGCGCAAAGAGACCTTCCATGAATTGCTGGGACAGCGGAGCCTCAGGGTCTAGAAAAGATTCAATATGAAGGGGCTTAGTCAGTATTAAGGTCACCATCTCATTCACACCAAACAGACTTTTGTTAACACTGCTCTAATAGAAGTTCATCCTTTGAAGTCGTCATTCTTCAAAAAATGAAATGAGTACCTAAAGCATTGGACCTTTGATGGTTTTCGCGGATGCATGATGATTCCCAACATTGAGACATTTAAATTGAATCACTCATGCCACTATCAGATCTTGGCATCCACACGACCACCTTCTTTCTGGCTTTTGCCTTGTCATCAGGTCGCAAAATCGGACGGTGCATGACAGTTCATGAGACTGGGAAGAGCACCTGTTGGTAGTTGTGCCTAAGATATCTTTATATACTGGGATGCTCCCTCTAGCAAAATTAACCACAAAAACTGGTCATATTTTTTGTTTCTATAGGTCCATTTTGGGATGGTTCCAATCATCTTGATGCCTAGCCACGTGTAGAAAGCAACCACCAAAAATCCACGAAAACTCCATCGGAGGCCACCCCACCTTGGCCTTTGCTTTAGCTTTGGCCTTCGCCTTCGCTTGGTGAACAGAAAATCGCCATTTTGGAAGTTCAATGATGTTCAACGGTATTTCATTTTTGTTGAAGCGAGCTTTGGATCCATCCTCTTGTTCTTATGGGAAACCTGTTGGCACAAGGGTTCCCAGTTGTGGGGTGGGAAGCTATGAACCTGAGAGGTTCCTGAAAGAGTTTCCCTTACTACAAAACTTTGGTTATTTTAACAATGGCAAATGCCAGTACAAATGCCAGTTTCATGCATTGGTTGTGTAATATATCAAGGAACCACATACTCCTAAAAGAATCAAATCATCCAAAAGCGTCAATTTCTACAACAATGGATGAACTATGGTTTATTGTTTCTATGTTTGGGGATCAAATCCCAGCAGGAACAGAATCTTCCCCCACCTTAGGCACAGCTGCCTTGGGCTTCTCATCCACCTTGGAATGACGAAGGTCTACCAGGTGTCTGCTGGGTTGTAATAACAACAGCAACCAGGGGATGTAAATGAAGATATGTGCGACTCTATGAATATGTGAGTGTCATACATTTTACATGTGCCTTGCAATACAACTATTTCTTTTGCACTTCCTTTTTCCTATGCGTTGATCGGTCTCCGAGGAATATGCAGTCTGCTGATTGGCTCTTGGGAAATCTGTACATGGCAGCACCGACTCGGCACTGCAAGGTGGTCAGCTTTTTGGGGTCTCAAAGGTCCTCGTACTCTGCGACAGAATCGCCCAAGAAGACTTCCACCCGCACTGTGTCCTTGATGATGGGAAGCTCCTGGGGCGGAAGTCCAGTAGCAACCATAGAAACTTGTTCCTCCCTGTGGTCAATGGTGAACTCCGTATCAACCCAGCCCCTCTTGTAGCGAAGTCGCCCCCGCTTTTTGGACGGAACGGACTTCGCTATGCTGAGGACCTCAACTTTCGAGTTGGCAACACCTTTACTCACCTGGCCAGTGTACTCAACCTGATCGCAGAGTTTGATCTTGACACCATGCTGCCACGTCTCTGTCTGTGTGACCCCCTTCTGTATGGACATCGTCACTGTGTTGCTTCCGGTACCAGGGTTCTCATGCCAGGGCGTGTAATCGTCAAAGAAATGAGACCCTTTCAGCTTCTTGTCGACTAAGTACGGCTCGCCACACTTGACCTTCATTGTTCCAAAATCATTATCCATGGACTTCCCTAAGATGCCTACCTGGCTATTCTGGCTGTCCTGCCACAGGGTACCGTATCACCAGTGTTTGAGCACCTTGAGCCAAGATGAAATGCAACTTAGAGTTTTAAGAACATTACACATCATTACAGATCGGTACAATGACTGACTCTCCAAGTCTAGAGTCTATGTAGAGTCTGTAGAACATACTGACATTCTCTCCTAACCTTAAAACAAACAAATGGTGAAAACCAAAAGTGATGTTTGATTGACGTTTACTCGGCGAGGATCATTAAAGCTCGCCAAGGGGTGAAACTACAGAAGCTGCCTTCCTTTTCTAAGCCCCCAGACTGCGGCTTGTCGCGCCGCTGCACTTCGGTGCCTCCAAACAACAGCCGTTTTCGCAGCAGTTCTTGGGTTCGAAATTGGAAGCCAAAAATCCACAAAAACCCAATCCACTGCAGAATCATCTGGAATCAACATGTTCATCAACTTTAGGGTGATTTTGGAGAAAGTTCCAAAGCTGTTTGGGATGTTTCCCCCACGGTTTCACCTGCACTTGACAACAATCCAAGGTGATCCAAGGTGGTAAGTTCGAGATCACTATCTTCAGTTGCGGAGCCACTCACCTCTGCTGTGCCGCAATTCCAAGGCCAATGCCTGCCAGGCCTGGAGGCGTTGGACGGTCAGTAAAGGCACTGCATGTACTATCTATATATTATTTATATATTAATATTACACACTGAGAAAGGTGAAAATAGATTGCAATAGTGTGTTTCACCAAACTTTGTGTAAAATTCCCACAATTATGATAGGATATCAAGTAATATAAAATCATGATGCTTTATGTTTGACAGGCCTGGAAAACCTGAATACCCTCTTTTGACTGAATTTGGATCACTTTGAGGAACATGCTTCAAATTCTGTCCAGTTATCCTCCTAACTGACAACTAATAACCGTTAGCTTACACTCATGGTCCTTGCCACACCGACGAGCCTTGCAACAGCGGTGCACAGTTTGGAAACAACCTGTTTCTGTTTCGCATCGGCCGGGTGACTGTGCAACAGTGGGATTCAGATCTGGAGTTTTACAGCAAGGGTATGGCAAACACGAGCAACAGTCAATGTTGACCCATGTTGAAAGTTAAAGAATTGACCTATGTAATGTGTGTGCAACCGACAAATGCAACAACGACTCTGGTTTCAGATCTGTTCAAATAGCCTCCGAAGTTCGGACGATCTACCCCTCTCCGACCTTTAAAATGTAAGAGAGGCATTTGACAAAATCTTAGGCAACAGTGCAACGTAAACAAATACACACTACCCGTGGTATCCTCTGGCTTCTTATTTCTATATAGGGCCATTTAAGTGTTATACGGCCGATTCAAACAGGTTCCCAAAGATCCTTGGAAAACTGAACTGTTTCACTACGATGGCAGCAACTTCATGCAATCAGAAGAAACAAGACATCATAATCATCATCATCATCATCATCATCATCATCATCATCATCATCATCATCATCATCATCATCCTCGTCGTCGTCGTCGTCGTCATCATATTGCAAACAACCTGGGGAGTTTCCATAAGTGGAACAAACCCAACTTATGGATCCTCAATTTTCCCTTTGCCTCGATGAGCTTGGTGCTGTTGGCACTGTGATCACCTGTAATCTGTTGGGTGGGATACACCACTCCCATTGGTCCCATTGGTGGGGAAGACTGAAGAAAGGGACCCTCAAAATGAACAAATTGACAGTTTCTGATTTGATATTTATCTGACCTTTGACTCCTTGTGGGCCTGGGATGGACCCAAAATAAACGACATCTCTTCGTGCACACCAAGTGGCTCGGCAAGGCGCTGCCGAAGCCCTAAGGTGCTTGGTCTGGACCACTGGTGCCTGGAGGCAGGTTGCGCTATGGGTGCTTGGGAATGAAGTGTCAAATGGTTTGGGCAGAAATCTATTTTGAGATTGAATCCACCCGGACGGAAGGGTGGGCGCGATGGATTCCCCTCCCTTTTTGTTGAAAGAAAACATGAAAGCTACTGGTGACCTCATCAACAGTCAACAGCTGCCATTGTTTGAAGGCTAAGGGCAATTCTTAGTCCAATCTTTTATACTGTTCTAGTTGGTGATCTTTTGCAACCCATGGTGTTGCCTCTCAATATGAAAGAACTAATCGACCATGCAGGGTGAACTAGCCACCCCTTGACTTGAACAACTCCTGAACTTTCCCACCAATCCACCGTTCATGCGACACCTCCAGAGCCATGATGCTCCTTCGGCACCTTGCGGTGGCTGAAGTGAACGGTGCTGGCAATGGGTGTGGCTAAATTGGAATAACGCCTAAGGCGGCCAAGCAGCTAAAAATTCCGCCGACGCCGGCGGAGCGCGATGCGTGGCGATGTCGAACAGCTGCGGGAGGAAGTCACCAACTTCAAGGCAACCCATGATTTCAATGATCACTGGGAAGTCTCGCATGCAGCTATGGTGGCTTTAAAATATCACAAAGGACCAAACCAGAAGACGATAGACATGAATCCCCGAAGGCGGTTCGTGGCTTCAAAGAGTCGGTGGAATTGCCTCGGAAACTTAGACAAATATGAATACACCTTTACAGCATTTACATATCACATATTTTGTGTAGTATACCCGAACCAGCCAGCACAGTTTCTCAGAATCATCCACACAATTCGACCTAGCACAATCTCTCAAACTATCAGTATCTCAACCCTCTACCTTGTCCTCCATTGCCGCTTGGAGCAGCATTTTCTTCACGAACTCCATCCTCCACGGGAAACTGTCAGCTGCCACTTTTCGGCTCCGCTTGTATCAGCTCCATTTGGAGAGACACAGACCAACCGTGGCAACCCTAAAAAAGTGGTGCTGAAGAGTCCGAACAGGGCACACTTTTGTCAAGCTAACTGATATATGGTCATGTTGTAGACTTCGCAACCCTTGAGTGGTTGATTCAAAAAACTGAGAGTGTGAAAACGTAAGTGGAATCCTTCCAAAAAATCACGAAAATCCACTGAACGAGCCGCCAAAATCAGGTGTGTGTTTTGAAGTCTTATTACGTCATGCTTGAAGGGTCAAAAAGGCGGACAAGTTGAATGACTGGTTTTGCTAACATGTAGAAACCTTGAAATACAATGGTTGCCTTGTCATAAGGAGCCAGTAGGGAATTGGTAGTGGCGTCATAATATGTTTGACTCATACCTGTCCATTCAAAAGGAATTTGCACATAGCACCATGTACACGGTGCTCACTGTTGACACTTTTGGTATTTCCTGGCTGCTTCCAGAGATGATGGCGTTTTGACCATTTCTTCCTGAACGGATCTGCAACCAAATCCACGAATCTACGAGTCCTACTTGGATGAAGCCTGAAGAGATCTCGAATGGGAAGCTTGTGCGATATCATACGATATTAATAGTACAGTAGGTGAATCCGACATTAATAGTAGGTGTATCATGGTGTATCCTCACCGACTTGGATGACTTTATGATGTCAACATAGTAGATACTCTCTGCAGGAGAATCACTGTTTCAAGATGTCCAAGTATATGTGCTTCCGGATAATCTTGGAGTCTTGGGCTCGTGCTCTTTTGCTGGCCATTTGAGAGGAAATTTCATCAAACTCATCTCAAAACCTATAAATAAATCTGTCTCTTGACAATGGCCGCTTGGATGTTATATACCCTCAAACTACCAGCTCGTTTCCGCCAGGCCGCCCAATATCAAAATAAATGATCAAGTTACTCACCCTTTCAATTCGAAGTTCATCCATTTTCCTTACAATTCGAGTTGGGGAACACAACTCGCTTCTTGCTTCATCTTGCGAGAAAGCCCATCAAACCACCTTTGGGCCAGGGCCAAATTAGCAGGTCTCTTCAACACATGTTGTTGGCTTGGCAAACAGCCAGCCATGAATTGAAGCAGGCAACAACTTCCTGGGATCACACTAAAAAACTTCAATTGAAAACACATCATACCACATCATACCATCAAATCACAAGGCCCAGATCAACATGTTTGTTGTGTCAGTTGCTCCGTCTTTTCTATCAATATGGCGAAATTCGATTAACTAAGGCCCATCTTGAGGTCAAATACTCCAAAATCTCCAAAACCTGTAGATCCTTGTGAAGGTATTCTTTCAAAACCTTTCAAGCACCTTTCTCCCAAGTGATGACATACGTCCCAAATGGGATGAATGCATCACACAGCGGTGGGACCCCCCCAAAAAAAAAATATTAATATAGTTACAATCTATAGTAACATGCTCAAGCATTGAAAAAGAAACCATTGAGGACAGCTGGTTTCAGATGTGTCCTGCAGATCTACCGCCTGGACAGTTGGAGACCTGCACACTGCTGTAGTCATTGTGAGCACAGACTTGAATTCCTCGCCCTGAAAACGTCGCCATGACAGGTGCTGGCTCGGCGATTGCTGAATTTTGTTCACTGGTGCCTTCCGTGCCGGAGATGATTCAACAGCGGCAGATACCCTAGGAGATTGAAAGAGAAAATCAAAGAATTGGAGGTTTGTACCACTTAAGACTTATGCCATCCTGAAATAATGCCAATCAGACTAGCTGAGGTTGATATAAGTTGCCCAAAGAACATGGATCAGCATTCCCTGGTACACCATGCAATGTAAAATAGAACTGAACAACAAACAGATTGATACATTGACCGACACGTGCACATAGATTCAACACATTTCACAAGAGTGTTGTTCCCTAAGCCAAAACGCTTCCGATCACTTCACTTTATGTAGCCTGGGGTTCACTCCATTCTCTCCCTACTAGTATGTATACGCACTTATATCACTATGCAATTGTCATGTCACCATAAAGAACAATTGCGTCGTATACACCGAAGAACTTCGTGCTTGCCACAGTCGTTTCTTTCTTCACCTGCCGTATCTAACCGCATGGGAGACTTGAGCAATACGAACGACCAGAACCGTCCGGGATCGGAACTGACATACGATATACAATGATATACATCGATATACTTCAACTTCCCCTGCCCTGTTCCTGGCTTCAACACTTCGAGGGCCTTCTTTCAGGCCAGTACCATCTCTTCTTCTGGCGAGCTTGACGGAGGCAAAAAGGAAAACGTTGTTTCAATTTCTGACCATGGAAGAACGGATCGACCAACCTGACAATTACAAAGGCCCATTGTATGAACACCCATCACATCAACAATGAGACAATTATATGACGTTATGCAGCGATGATGGGTACAAAGTCCTAACCTTTGATTGAACATGTGGAGACAAGTTTCAAAGCATGGTTTAAGAATCTGTCGCCTCATATTAGATTGTCATCTCAACCCAAACAAAGACCTTGCAAGCATCAGCGTTTCAAACATTTCACTTCTCAGAAGCTTTCGAGAGATGAGAGGGACAGTAGGATAGAAAAAGTCAAGTGCGAGTGTGTGTGTGTGTGCAAAGATCAGCTGGGTGAAAACTATCATCTAGCCAACCTGAATAGATCTACTGGGAGGATTCTCCAAGCTATGGAAAACCATGTTTTACTAAGGTCACGCGCCTATGAATCGTTGCAAGAGTCGGAACATCTTCCACTAATCGTTTCAAGGGCTTTTTTTGATTGGGGGCTCTCCCTGAGTTGGGTCAACAGCCAACATGCTTTCAACTCCGAGAGCACCTTCCAGAAGATCCACATCACCTGCAGGTCTTGCAAGCCTTTGGCAGTCGAGTTGGTGGTTGAAGCACTAAAAGGCCTGGTGACCTGGTGGCGTGTTTGTTCATCTTATCGGAAGAATGGATAAGATTTGAATCATTTCTGAAAGATTCCGGATTCCTTTGAAGAAACCTTTGTTTAGAACAAGGTCATGAGGACTTCATTCTTTGAGCCAAGCCATATCCAGACGGCAGGTGGCTTCGTCACTCACCGCTGCCAAGGAGCCAAGGTGTTCGTCCATTCATAAGACTGTCGAGCCGCTCCTGCAAATCCAGGGTTTGGTGGTGAGTGGAATCCATGATCTGTCTCAAGATAAAGCTGAATTTAAGGTTGTTGTTTGAGCCATTTTGAGACAGGCTGTATTGCTGTATAACCAAGTCATCAACCAGGGTTTTAGGCCCTGGTCTTCTAATGCCTCAATTCGATAACGACAATCCTGGCAGCATCACAGAGCAACCGTTCCTAACACATCACTGTCATTCCCTCAGGTTTTCTGATCAAACAAACACAAATTCAACCCACTAGCACCAACAAACACCATGAACGGTCAGCTTATATAAGTGTGAAGGATCAAGATGGCTTGTGATTTCGAAATGCCGGGTTCAAACATCAACCACATCCTGGTCGTCACAGTGAAAACACCGGAAAATCATCGAAACCCTCATTTCAAAAACATACCAGATCAGGTACGGTGGTCTTTAGAAAAAGTTCTCTTTACTTTGGAAACATCTTCAGTCATCACACAAAAAAATCTCAAAGATATCAAAACATGACCAAAAGACTGGTCCACATTTTCTGCCCTGTCAATCCTCGGTAACTTCCAAAAGGGTCCAGGTGCGGCGGTGCTGTCGATATGCCTTGCCTCGGCTCCATCGCACAGGGTTATAATCGGGGTTATACGGTCATATCAAGTTATATCCTAACAGAACTAAATTCGTTGTGGCAATTAAACGAGTTAAAAAAGGGCTGGTACCAACTTCAAAATATTGAGCATTTTGTTGGAACAGAAACCTACTTGGACATGTAGAATTGCTACAAAACCTTACAAAAATATCAAGTTTGCCTGGACACTATAGAGTCACGCCATCATGCCCCTAAACGAACCCACACCATGAGTTCCAGCAGGGTTGTATCCACTTTAAAATTATACTAGAACTTACTAGAAACCTCTTACCCTTGGATATACCGGTCCCTATACACTGGGCAAATGCCTCCGCATACATACGCAGAATGGATTGAAAGGGTGCATACGGAAAATCTGCCTACCCGACTCTGCCTACGTAACACAAAGCTACGTTGCTTCCGCGAGTGTCTACGCATGCCTACGCGGACTGCAAAATATCCGGTCAACTGCCTTCGCAGCTTCAGAAGGAGTTCCCTCGACTACATGACGTTGATCATTCAAAAAAACAACATGCTCAATAAAACGCCAACAAAGAAAACCGAGTCTACTTACTATTGACATATCCTCGAACACTTTATAATATATTTAAACCACATCAGTTTAGGAGTGTCAGTGTAAAACCACTTTGTGAAACATCCCAAAACAACTTCACCACCTCGCCACCTAACAGGACCCCCTGCCAGTCATCACCGCGGCCGTCACGAAGATGACCGCAAAAGCTGCCAAGGTGACGAACATCCATGGCTTCCTTGAGGGGCTTCGCTTGGTTGAGCCGTTTTAGATATGAAGTGTCACCCAACAATAAACAAATTAATATGAATGTTGGCTGGGTGAAACTGAAAAATGTTATTTTGAGCGAGATTATGACATAAATTGACATAATATGTGCTTTGTTGGCCTTTCCAATGGTTGATGCAATCTGATGATATAAACAGTTAGCCATGAGCTTCTTCCAAACTACTTGATGCCAGAATGGAACTTCACCAGAATGCGGTGATGCTGTTGGGTGCATACATTGCTAGATTAGACGTCCTGTTCTCTCCCTTGAAAATCATCTTCGTCGCCGCATGTCAAAAAAATGTTCAATAGGTTGGAAGAGCTTTGCAAGGACTTGCTCCCTCACCAATCACCACTTGCTTGCGAATTACCACAGGATAAAATCAACATCTGCCCACCATACCCCTAGCCCCAGACCTGCTGATGCCTGTGGTTTGGGGCACGTTCTTGTCATAGAAATCATCCTGTTTCCAGTGAAAAGGAAGCGATGTTGGCCGTCTATAGTTACCAGTTGGATTGTCCCATCTAAATACTACGCTCTGGAAGGGATTGGACACTTCACCTGACAGTTGGATTGGATCCTTAAAATACAATGACTTTTTTAGGGAAAAACAAGCAGAAAT
This sequence comes from Breviolum minutum Mf 1.05b.01, assembly GCA_000507305.1. Taxonomy (NCBI): domain Eukaryota; class Dinophyceae; order Suessiales; family Symbiodiniaceae; genus Breviolum; species Breviolum minutum. The sequence continues at coordinate 89,295 of DF240798.1, forward strand.
CGAAGAGTTAAATTTAACAAAGTTCTCGCCGCAGTGGCAAATCATTATTTTGTTGACACTGTAGTCATGTTGCCATCGACCACAAAAGCAAAGCAAGAAGATAATAAAACTGGCCACCAAATTCAAATCATGATTCATCTCGGGGCACCTTTCAGAAATCCCCCTCATTTCAACTTCTGGACGGCGGAAGCCCACCTCTAGGGTTCTCATTCTGGAAGCATCCCAATACGGGGAGGACCAACTCCCCTTAGGGACCGGTTTTGGTTCTCTTGGCTCCAGGCTCCGCAAGGGAGACATGGTTGGGTTGATAGAAAGTGTAGATGCAAGTATCAATGGTTCAGTGGTCCCTTGACATAATTGAGAATTCCATGGATCCTGGCAAACCGTTCCCTGTCTTTTTGAGGGATCCAATGACTAAATTGACAAAAGGCGCAAACTCATTGAAGAGGCTCTTGAGAAGGTGTGCATCCTATCTTACGAGCCAAAAGATTCCAACAGCACCTTGTCGAAGGGAGGTGTGCAATCAGAGATGACAAAATAAATCATTCCCAGGTGTAGAACCATTGTCAGTCTTATTGTAGAAGGATTGATCTCTGAAATCGTATGGCTGGAATTAGTACACGAACCATCGAAATGCAAATGAAACTTGAGGGGGAAGCCAGCCCAGTGCCTTCTGGCCAGTCGATCAAGGAGTGTAGATTTGTCAGGCTTAGATCGAATAAAGTCGTTTTGCAATAGAAGACTTCAATTACCTCCTGTTACATGTCTACTTAAATCATGTTGCCAGTGACGAGAAGCCATTGTGTGCTATTTGCGACGTTTTAAATTAAACTATAAGCCTCTTTGCATTTTTTCTGAAGATATATGAAGATAGGCCTTTACGCCGCTGCGGATCCGATCTTAGTTTGAAAAATCCCAGGATCCAAAGATTCTTCATTTTTCAGAAATGACAGTATACTGCAGATGAACGAACCTGTTCTTTGGAAAGCAAAGGTATGCTTAGCCAAGCTTTGGGGGTTCATACTGAAGCCTGAAACTCTCAATAGATGAAACTCCATCCCTGAGATTGCAACTTGTCGGCAGTACAAGACCTTTGCAGTAGCGGTTGAAGGGGAATAACTGGGCTGATGTTCTCAGCCCACAATTCTGGAGAGCGAAGAGTTACCCAAAAGCTTCATGCAATAACCAGCATCATATCAAAATCCTATGACAGCTTTGGCTAGAGAGTTCGCATGGGCGCACAAGATTGCTTAAAAGCACATCCCTCCGTAAAGATGCAGTTCCATTTACATTAGGAGATACTTTTCGCACTTGGATCTGCCAAAAGTGATGAGAAAACTATGCTGTCTGACAGAATCTCCACTTCAGTGGGAACACTGATTCGAACAATTGGTTGATTCAGTGTAGAAGAGGAGCTTTGAAACATGAATTCCTGATCTGCAAGTTTTTGCAGGTTTAATCCTTGTGAATCTTGATCTTCCAAACAAATTTACTGAGCTGCATCCTCAAAGTTTAAGACATCAGATCTTACCACTGTTTCTACCCAAGCCTTTGTTGTCAGGTCATCGGGTCATCTTCTCACAGGCATTAAGGTCGATACCAAATCCACACCCCAATGAGAATCTGCATCAGTCCTGGCCATGCTACACGTCTATGCAAAGGGGATCCTGAAAAGGAGTTTATCCGGTACGAGTAGACTAGATATTTTACCTATCAACGTGGTCCATCCTAGTGGTTTCAACTACTTGTCTGTCGTGGTGCCTGAAGGTTCTAGGGTACTGTACAACTATAGTAGTTACAATTCTATTTCAATACCTTATGAAGTAGATGAAGTATAAGGTAGTGAAATCACGTTAGGTAAATCCAACGTGAGAAAGCCTGTGCTTGCCTCGTATCTGCCTCAAGGTCCCATGTCCGAAAACTTGAGGCAGCTTGGTCAGCTTCACTTTTTTCAGACTCTTGTAGGACATCAATGAATCATAATAAATCATAGGCGGCCAATTTTTGGAGACACATCCAATTGGATCCAATTGGTACATCTTGCTGGATGGTGTCTTCTAATGTGTGTCCACACAGTCCGATCCTCTTCACACAAATCTCACGTCCCGAATGATAGACATGAAACCTCACGGCTCAGGTTCCGGACTTTGTCCGTGGCGTCAGAGGTGATGGAGAGGATGGTAATGTTGAGTACCAAAAGGACTAAGGAAACTTCATGAAATTCCCCTCAAGACAGACAGATACTGGCATTTTTGTACCAGCAGTCTTCAGCAATCATTGCTTCAATCCCAGCAGAGAGAATTGTTAGCATCAACTTTCACGGTGCTTTGCTTGATGTTTGCACTTGGCCGAAGAACGCCAAGGCAAGAACCCCTCTTGACTCCATGAGGTCATTTCCCTAAAGTTTCAACGGGGGGAAATCACGGCCCGCTCAAAAACACCATAGAAAAAAGCAGTGCAACAGCCCAAAACAGGCGAACAATGGCCAAAATATTCACAATATTCAAAGGACTTTGCTGCCGTTCTTCCCTCTCAGGTCCCGAACGTATCAGGATGAGGATCAGTTCGGCCTGCCTATGCAAACGACGGAAAAGGGCCTCATCCTTTTTACACAATTTGTTCCACAAAATCAGCCAACAAGTAGAGCCAATAAACAACTTTCTGCCTCTCATCATTCTGGAAGGACCTATTTTGACTTTGACGATATGATTCTGGAAGGAAAAACATCGCAAGATATCGCAAGCAAATTGACTGTGAGTTCAATATGTGACATGATCATAAAAAGTCTTGGATTGCACTACCTTCCCTTGCCACGCAAAACACAGCTTCGCCGCGGGTTGCTTTTGCAGCTTCCCCTATTCTCCGGCCAATGCACTATCTGTGGCCTGAATCTGCTGCACACCCTGGAGCTGATCTCGAACTGCCGAACTGTCACCGCCAAAGGCTGCATCACCCCAGGTAACGACAGAACCATCTTCCAGAATGGCAGCAAAGGCCGAGACCGTGGCCTGAATCTGTTGCACACCCTGTAGCTGATCTCGAACTGCCGAACTGTCCACCGCCAG